>CABFOV010007384.1:16512-28748 GCA_902141375.1 Timema poppense
AATGCTCTACCACTGAACTATTCAGGAACCAAACCTGGGATCCTTGGCTCGGCACACGAATGCTCTACCACTGAGCTATTCAGGAACCAAACCTGGGATCCTTGACTCGGCACACGAATGCTCTACCACTGAACTATTCAGGAACCATTCCGTACTCAAGAGTAATTTTTAGCTCTTAGTTTTAAGGCAGTCTCTGTGATGGACGTTTGGAAATCCCTCTCTAATATGTGTAAAGATCCCATAGTCACCGGCGACTCGAGAGGTGTGATTCACGTCGACATTAGTACAATTACAACTTGTACATGAAAGCAAACAAAATGAAACCAAACCACCATTGCATATGACTAGCAAAGCTTAGAAGATGGAAATGATCTTAAGGTTATGGATATAGCCTCATAAAACATTATAAATGTTTATAAGATTAAAAAAGTGTTCACTTAATATGTATATATTTTTAGATTACATAATAAAAGGTGGAAAGAAGCATCGCAGTTCCCCCGAGTCTTGGGGAAGTTCAACCCCAACGTGGGGCTCCAAAAGTAGTTTCATAAATACATACAGATATGAGTATTATTATATTTAAATTACAGCGACCATCAAGTGCTTTATTGTATTTTTACTTGTGATCGCTGTTTTATGCGTAACTATACATCATTCATCTGTAAACAGGCATATCTATAACTTGAATTATTCGAACCCTCGAACTATCAAGATCCAACTTTATCTAAAATATGTAAGGAAACTAGATTGCTAAAATAAAAAATAAAGTATTCATATTAAATTTATTTAAAATATCAACTTGGATGCCGGAATACAACCCAGGACTGATAACTTTCATTCCGTGCCAATTGACCTGGGGCTTATACCTTTATAAGAATAATTTTTAACTCGTTAATTTAAGGTGAGATTTCGAATGTGAACTATGTAAGTGTGTCAGTTTCTTGTTTCTTAAATATTGAGTGCAATAATATAAAAGTCGGATAGATTTTTTTTAAATAAAAAAGTAGTCTTGTCAAAGTTGAAACAGAGACACAAGACGTCAAGTAATTTATTTTATTTCACGAGAGCACACAAATGAAAAAAAAAATGTGGACATATATTTACTTGTATTCCGAGAAAGTTCCTTAAGGTATGATTTTAAATAGAGATGGGTCAAATACACTTTTTTTTACAAATTATTATTATTAGCACCGCGTCTTACTACCTGTTCGGGTTATACGCACTTACGCTAATGTGTAATGGTAGGGTGATTGTGAGATGAAATGGAGGACCTACAGTTTAACATGGGATCCAAACCACGGTGGAGGCCTGGCATTCCCCACATTCACAAGATGTCTTGTCAGAGGTGAAGGAAGGGTTTGGTGATCAGATAAATCTGTGCCGGGACCGAGGATTGAACCCCGGACCCCCAGCACAGAAGTCTGACACCTTAACCCTAGACCGCCAGGTCACCACTACTTCTAAAACACTTGTCGGTGCTTACAGCACCATTACCTCGGATGTGATCCGGCTCCGAGTACTTGCGCCCGAGTCTCCGCCTGCCCACTTTCCCCCAGTCAGCGCCTGTGAGGATCGAGTCGATGGAACGACGGAGGTACTCCTCGGCCTCGTCGATCAGCGAGTCAGTCGAGTCGCCGCTGTCAATGTCGAGGTCGACGCGGAGGTCAGGCAGGGACTGGCCAGGGTGGGTAGAACGGCGCAGGGAAGACTCTACACCGCAACACAACAAGTTACTAAATACGACGCAACCGAGTTGTTTTTATGTGTGAATTATATCATACTAACTATACTACCTACTAACAACCAGTTAACCGCTTCAGTTGGCACGTGTGGTCTGGTTTTTACAGTATTAAAGGTTAAAAACAATATATATTTCGAATCCTGCTTTCATTCTAACTACGTTATATTTCCTTTAAGTCCTGACTTGCTTGTCCCCACCTTAATTGTTCAAGGATACATAATAAACATTCATAAGACTGACCTTGGAATGTTACTTTGTTTTTAGGTCTGTTCTTTGAGGGCTGCAGTTTGGAGCTCTTGATGGAAGAAATGCTGTACTGCGACTCACGCCCACTCGTCCACGAGTACAGATTGACATCAGAACGTGGGGCGGGTGTGACATATGAGGAGGTGAATGGCACGCTGCGCGAGCGATGGGCATGGGTGGGCGACGAAGGCATAGAACCCCACGTTGGCCTTTGGGACAGGGTGCTGCTCTGGTACATCTCGTACGAGGGTTTCCATGAGTGCCTTCGCCTCGGGTCTAGGGGCTCGTAGCAGAGGGACCCCGACATGGAGGTCAGTGATCCTCTGTACCGAGGCGTGCTCTGATAGAAGTCAGACTTGCTCTGGCTACCCCCGTAGTGCATCAGACCGCTCTGCGCACAGTTACAGGGGGACCACGGGTCCTTGCCGAAGTCTCTCGAGTGCATGTACCCCGGTGAGACCATGTCTGTGTTCTTCATGTAGGTAAAAGCTCTGGGGTAATTCCTACAAAGATGCTGGGCCGCCGTGAGGTTGGTCGATTCCACGTCTTCTTGACACAAATGGTCTGCGCTGCGTGACAGTTCCGGTACCATGCTCGTGAAATTGATGTCGGAGAGAAGAGTACGCCTTGCTTCCTGAGTTTTGTCTGATAATTTCAAGCAGTATTTAGTATTTACGGCCTGTTGGATGGGCAAAGCAAACTTTGAGGGTAGCGTTGTGAAATTGTGGGACACTTTGTGGGCCAGGTAGCTTTCTGATCTCCACTGAGAAGGTAGAGCTGTGATATCAGTTTGGGCTTCAGATTCTCTCTTGGCGGAGTTTTTCTCAACGAGTATCGGTCTGACCGGGGACTTTCCAAAGTCGAATCTCCCGCTACGTGGACTTTGCCCCGGGTTGGAGGCCGCGGCAAACTTGACGGCAAGCGGGCGCGGGCTCAGAGGAGCGGGGCCGAGCAGTTGGCTCCTACTCCCTGTGAGAGCTTCTCTGTGAACTATCGGATGATAAATAAGAGGATTAGGTAGCGTGTTCCTCCGCCCGATACGCGCCGATACATCATTTTCATCAACTACCCCACACTTTGAAATATCCGTTTCGACCAAGACCGAATGGGTCCATGTTTTGGTGAGGTTTGACCGTAGTTTTTCAGAACTGTGGTAATCTTCTGTTTGCATTACCTCATCATCTTCATCTTCCTCTTGGCCATCTTCGGCCACCTCCTCCAAACTATCTACTCCCGGTAGCTTAATAAGATTGGATCCAAGGATGCCAAGAATCGGACTCGGTGATGGACACCAGGTCTTCTCGTAGGACCCCCAGCTCTTTGGTTTCCTCTGTCGTGAATATCAGCTCGATATCGTCCAGTTCCTCCGATTCATTGTCCGACTCGCCCCCCACCTTGCTACCCTGCAGAGTGCCTGGTTCAGGCTGACTAGTCTCGCTGCAGAACGATTGGTCTCCATCTTCCGACCTGATACTCGGCTCCCTACGCCCTAACTTTTCCGGTGCGTCCCGTTTCTCTTCGCTGGGCTCTTCCCCCGACCGCCCCCTCTCTTCCAAAGCAACCTTAGGACTCTCTTTTGAATTAGCATCCGCGACAAGTTTCTCACTTTCCTGAGTTTCAGATTTGGACTGCTCCATGTGTTTGGTGTCTGTTTCGACTGAGACTAGAGTCGGTTTGCACGGGATACCCTCGAAGAAGTCTACGTACCCCGGTACCTTCCCATTGGTAAGGACCCTCTGTCTTAGAATGTGGTTCTCTATTGACAATTTTTCTATGGTTTCCGCGTACACATTCGTATCGGCCTGTGCCTGGACCTTGGCGCGGAGAGCTTGCAGTTCCGAGCGCGACTTGTCGAGAGCGGTCCTCAGGGATACCACCGTCTGGTGAAGGGCTCTTACTGTGTCCAAGTTGTATGGCGGCAATAAACGCCCCGCCTTTCCGGTGTCCATCTAGGTTCTGCACCGGTCATCTCGAGACAAGCTAGCACGATAAGTTGTAAGTCGACCAGTACTCCGCAAGGGTACAGATGGGTGCCGGGTTATATTAGTATTGGGGCTATTTTATTTTGTAGCATTTAAAGGCATCCGAATGAGTTCCATATTCAGTCGTACCACTGGAAAAAAATTACATTATCTATTAGAAGTTAAATAAAATAAAAATATATTTTTGCCTAACAATATCTTGTTTAGGATAAATTTATTCTCAGTATATTTAACTAAACTAAATACAAAACCAACTAGCTATGAAATTACTCAGATGGAGACATGAGATAACTTAGGTGAAAATTTGGGCATAGTACGCTTGACCCGTTCCATTTTAGACTTTTTTATTTTCATTGTTATGGTACAATGTTTAGATATTTTATTCACTTTATCGCGTACACCCAAATATGTGGAAATGAATTACACCGAGATTTAGAAAATTGTTAACACTTTTAATAAATACATCCAATTAAAACTTGATAAGACAATGCCCGAATCACTTTCAGAATGCAAATATTGATGATTATGTGTAACTTTCCAGTGATCCTGTTAACTGGACAGATGATATCCTTCCACGATACTTTGCGTTACACCAGTGCCCACTAAAACGTATATTATGATGTGTATCACCCACATTTAATTATTAAATTTATGCCTAATAGTTTATTTTATCTGGAACTATAAATTTAATTTATTAACACATGAATGTTAGGTTAAGCTGTGTTGGGAAAGTGCAGTAATATAATTAAAGGCTATGTTAAGCTGGGTTGGATAAGTGTCATAATAATTAATAAAAACTAATAAACTTGTTGTATTACTAGCCCTATTTCCATGACTGTATAAATATTATGTTTGTGTTTTAGAAAACTAAAATTATAGCATGAATTCGGGTTAATATGCTTAGGTACTAATTATGCCCTACTAATAGGTTAGGAATCGAGAAGGTTGAATTTAGAGGAAGTGAACCCATATTTGTGAGGAGGGAGAGTTGGAAAACCAATTAGGAAAAAATCCCCAGTTCACTCGACCGAGGTTCTAACCTCGATCTCTCCATCCCAGGCAGTCTGGCCCAACACATGGCGTGTTAGCTAACTAAGAGGTTTAATACTTTTAGAATTTAGTAGTACATCAATTCAAATCACTTGAAAAAGTAAAATTTACTCCAAAGTAAAGTTAATTGTACTCAATGTAGACAGGTTTTTTTATTCCCTTGTAGACAGTAAAGCCTGTTTGGGGTTTAATGTAGTGTGTTCAAATTGTTCTAGACCGAATTATGTGAGTGGAAATTTTTCTTATTTAGGCTCTAATTTAAAAGCTTTTTCCTTTTTTTGTTTGAATCAATTCTTATGTGTTTTTTATGTTTGAAAAAATATACAGCTGATCTCATATGAGTACTTTCAAGAATTAAAAAAACTGAGAATGGGGCGGATAAAGCGTCTATACACGAAAATTTTATTATGCTTATTGGAAACTATAAAATTATACTATAGTTTAATTTTACTATAGTTTCTTAATTTTGTTGTTGTTGGTGGGACATTGGCAACATTGATTAAGACAAATCATTCACAAGAATTACTTGAATCAGTCACACAGACTAGCTAACTTAAAATCATACCATACTTTATAGCAAAGAACTATATTAATATTGAAAGGATTGATTAAAAATGGACTGAAATGCGTAATATATTTAAAAGCAAATATATTAACTCCACAAATTCAACATTCGTTTCAGATCGCAATAATAATCAATAGTTTTTTTTTAATTGTGCCTCCCTCCTCAATCCTTAAGCTCACTATTTAATAATGCAATAAAACATATAAAAAAATTATACAATGATACGTACTACTTTAATGTATTCACCTTGATTGCTAAATCTGTTTCAGACATAAATCAATTGTAAATAATTATGATATTTTAGTTTACAAAGATGTACTATCAACAAAATACGAACGAAGCAGACGAAACTTACGTCAAAACAATACAAACTATGCTACACTAGCGCTCTAAGTGATTTTTAAATGAATTAATATGCGTTCGATTAAACAATAAGTAGGCCCTATAAATTTACATTTTCTCGATAATATGTGTAAAGTTATCATTTTCTTAATGTTATCTTTTATTTAAAAAAAATTGAATTAGTTAAAGTCTGAAACTATTAATAGGGTAACGTTTGTGGTATAGTTTCCATACTGTTAATAAGTAAATTTGTCTTTTTATGATGGCAGGCTTTCAACATCGAATCGAATCTCGTTTCAAAACACAAACATAAAAGTACACATAGATAAAAGTATATAGCTATTGACATAGATAAGGGGGATATTTGGCTATTTGATACATGACATAGTCGTGTACATAAGTATTACATAGCTATGTTGGCATGTCAATGGAAACGGCCAAGATTATATTCATTCGGCAAAGTATATCTTCAAAAAAAATACAAACATAAAGACACCCACTGGGTAAGAAGGAAGTACATAAACAAAGCATAACTATCTTTCTACTGGCAAGGCTCAGGTTTGATGCCAGATGTGGGTATTTTTAAATCTCATTAATACGGTATATTGTGGTATAACTATCAAGATATGGGGCAAGCCAAACCAAATAACAATAAAGAGACTGAACTTAATGATTGCTACCATTAGCTTGCTTTATGGTGCTTTTATAATTGAGTTATTTTTAACTTTATTACTACGTTAAGATTTTTCCTGGGATTTAACCTTTTATATAGACCAAATAAGAAATTAGAACTCTGAAATCTAAACATACAACCTATTGTTTATTGTGTCAATCCTCTACCCACGAACTGCGCGGGTAAATTTTGTGTCCGAAGGCATTCTATGTTAATTATATAAGCCACGTCTTAATGTGTTGTGTATTATAATTCCCATGTAGTCGTCTGTATTAAACTCAACTCCAATATATTAAATTATTTCATTTAAAAATAAAAAAAATATATTGGGAGAAATGGTGAAAATAGCATTAGCTTGGGCCAATACGAATGAGTTACTGTTAGTCTTACGTACTCTATGGAATTATCTACTTGAAAGTTCATTGCCACACTTACAAAAGTAAACCACCTATCCCTATAGTGATCTAGTTCTATCCAGTCCACCTCATTACAACCAATCTCTTTCAGATCCATTCTGATGTTATCCTCCCATCTGCATCTATGTCTCCCCATTGGGCTTACCAGTCGATAATCTGACCACGGTTATAGAATCTTCCATAGGCGCTGCATGTACTGTCCACTGTAATCTACGAGATTTGATTATCCTAACAATATCTTGTGATGAGTATAGGGTATATGTAACTCATCATTATTAACCACCTTCACTCCTCAGTAGCCTCATCTATTTTTGGACCAAATATCTTCCCAGGCACCTTGTTTTCGAACATCCTAAATATATTTTTGTCATGTGAGGTAAGAGACCATTTTTCAAAACCATAGATAGGAAACAAACGGATAAAACTATGGTTTTTTTTTGTATATTCCGAGCTTTAAATTCCTTGACAACGGGTGAGATGTCAACCTCTTACTGACAGACTAATAACATTATTGAGTTATTATATACCGTACATACAATAATGGCCTAATTGCTTTGCACCATACAACCTAGAACAAGTTGCTATCGGTTTGATAATCTAACTTACACTTCACTTTTACATATATATCTTTTTATTCCTACCATTAATAAGCATAAGCTAAAAAATATGTTTCTATTCACACTTACAATCAACACACTGAAAACAAATCTACGTATAAAAAACCTATTCAAGATTTGTTTGCAACTAAAGGTAGGCTACAGTATTGCAGCTAAGACCCCTCGTAGTTGTATCAAAACCAAGGTCCATGTTCCATAAGCCCTTTCTAGCAGAACCATATTTAAATACCTTAGGTAATTTGAAGTTTGAACTTTCAGAGGAATTTTATTGTACATTTTCAAGTCTGGCGATTAGGTGCACTGAGTTTTATAAATTCTACAAGCAAGGTAATCTGTAGCACAACTTTCTTCGGAGTGGAAGTAAAGCTGTCGGTCCCATGTCGAATGTGGCAGGTAAAATAACCCTGGAAGGGATGTGAAAATACCTTTCCCGGCAAAATTGATAGGCCCTTTCGCTCTTACTCATAGAAATTTTTGGGTTCTATTATAATCAATCGGTTTGGAAAGTGCCCTTTAAATACCTAGCAAATAAAAATGCCTATAATTTTTTTAAAAGAACACTTACCTATATGTTTGATATTAATTTCAGTCGGTGAAACTCAAGAAGAAGTTTCCAAAGGACAAAGCGCTACAACATTTCGATGATTTTTACAAGAATGTGTACGGTGACAAATGGCCATCGATTCGGATTGCGCTTCTCTCCCCGCACAAGTATTGTGCGCTTATCAACAACTTTGGTGACACCGAACAAATAATGACTCACCTTGAGGTGAGTAACATGAATATAGCTAACACAGTTGGGCTCATATACGTTTAATGCACTTGTAGACTGTAGGTATATTAATTGCACGGGAAACCTTATTCCAAACTTATGGTAAGAACATGTCAGCTGTGACCCAAAAAAGTGTAGATTTGATTTAAATAAAAAGTTTCTTCAATCTGATCATTCAAATTATAGTTGTTGTTTTTAGCACTGAAACTTACTACCCATTTGGGCTAGATGCATATATTTACTAATTACGCTAACGTGTTAGAGATGAGTACGGTCAAATTTAGAGAGAAAGTGTACCAACATTTGTGTGGCAAGAGAGAGGAAAACCGTTTAGAGAGGGGAAAAAAAAACATTGGTTCACCCGACTAAGATTTGAGCCCCTATGATCAGCGGAAGGGGTAGGTTAAATGACTACTTAGTTTTATATGGAGCATGAAAAGAAGCGTCAAAATAGGTAATTAAGTCATTTATTTATGTTTCTTAATTTAAAAACAATAATTTACAGAACCAAGGTGCGTTGAATATTAAAACTTTATTCGAACTGGAGGAAAGGAATATTAAAGAACAGAAGAATGCGGAAACACGGAAGGAAGATCTCGAGAAGATTTACAAACTCGACCAGAAGATGGAACAGTTGATGCTCAGTAAACAGCACGAGGAGGTTGAGTCTGTGTACCCTCAACATGAGGGTGTATCGAAGGATGGACCAAACAAGCTAGAGCCGTCACTGGCGAGTCGAGCGGACGAAGACTTTCCCCCAGCTCTCCCGAGCGAGAGCCACCATGCTGCTTCTCTGCAGTCCAGCCTGGAGAGTGCGGAATACGACACTCACCGCCTTATAGACCCTTCCGTCGGTTTGTCGGCGTCTGCCTTGTACGAGTTTGTCCCCGCCAGCAAACTCAAGGGGATGGAGGACTTTGTTCTGGAGTCGCAGCACTACGCTTACTACAAGAAGGACACAGACTTCCCCGTGCAGGTCGAGAAGCAACAGAAACTCAACTTCCCTGATCATCTTCACGTCCTCACCTTTGAGCGAGGAAATGTCTCCTATTTCCCCTCGCCGAGACGAGCCTCGACTGGCGTATTCAGTAAGTTATTTGGATGAGTTTACTTGTATAGAATGTGATTGAACATTCAAATCCTGGACACTCTTGATTCGTTGACTCTCTCAAATCCTCAACTCTCTTGAATACTTGAATTTCTTGAATCTTTAACTCTTTAAAATTTTGAATTTTGTCGAATCCCAGACTCTCTCACATTCTGAATTTTCTTGAATCCTTGACTCTCTCGGATTTTGGTCTCTCTCAAATCCTGGACTAGACTATCTCGAATCCTAGACACTCAAATCCTTGACTCTAAAATCCATAGTAAAATTTAAGATTTGAGAAAAATTTAGATTTGAGTTAGAGGAAAAACTTTTTTATTTATTTTCAAATTTTGAATGAGAATTTGTTTTTGAGCTGATAAACCGCCTTTTCTTGATTCAATCCAACGGTATTATTAAATAAGCTTAACACCCAGATGCCAAAATATTATGTTTGGATGTTTTAATTAACTAATTATTATAAAATACTAATATTTATTTATTTATATATATTTACTATAGCAGCTTAAGAATGAATTAAGTAAAGTAAATCTCTTATATCTACCATGTTTTCTAAGATAAGAATTCAAGATTCGGAATGTATAGGTAAAATAAAGATTTGTATTCTTAAAATATTCCATTAGACCCATCTTTAGTTTAATCAATTATTTGAAATTTGTTATGTAGGTCCTGGTATTGATTTTAACTTTCAAGAAAATAAGTAGCATGGCTAAATTAAAAAAAAAAATTGTTTAGATGTTCTTTACCACTTGTTTGCGAAACTCAATTTCTTTAAAAGGAAAAAACAAACAAGTTTGAACAAAATAGAGTATTTTTGTAATGTCTTCAGATTATTTTCTTCTGGACGGTGGGTCGTTGCTTCCTGTGCTAGCCTTGGATCTGCAGCCGGGGGACAAGGTGCTTGACATGTGCGCCGCCCCAGGGGGGAAGTCCCTTATGATGCTGCAGACTCTGTATCCAGGTACCACAGGAGCTATAGTTTATAGGTTAAAGGCATCACTCTCTCAATAGACTAGACTACCGATGACGGGGTGTACTGAGGGTGGTTTTTCCTAAATGGTTTCCCACTCACCCGCGCCTGTCTCGTGTTGAGCTCGAACCGCTGACGGACGGGGAGATCGAGGTTCGAATCTCGGTCAGGTGAACTGTGGGTAGTTTTTCCTAAATGGTTTTCCACTCTCCCTCCACGCAAATGCGGGTTCACTTCCTCTAATTCAACCTTCCCAATTGCTAATCCATTAGAGTAATTAGTACTTAAAGCGTATAGCTCGAACGGGTAGTAAGACGCGGTGCTAAATATTATTATTATTATTATTATTAAGTTTCCCACTCTCTCTCTCCACATAAATGCAAGTACATTTCCTATTAATTCAACCTCCTAAATCCATAGCATGATATAGCGTAATTAGTAGTACACATTTGTAATATCTCGAACTGGTAGTTCACTCGCGAGCTACCGAAAGTCCTCTCCGCTAATTTTGAACGAGCGGGTAAATCTCGTGGAGGCGGGTGTTAACGTGCCGCGCTTGTGTTTTCGCGCAGACGTATTGGTGTGCAATGACGTGCTGGAGTCGAGGGTGAAAAGAATCCACTCTGTGATGCAGCAGTTCTTGTACGACCCGGACAAGTGGGGGGACCGTCTCAAGGTCACCCAGAAGGACGGCAGGGACATAGACGAGCGTAATGTTTACAACAAGGTGAGTGTGTCGCGCACGTTTAGCTCGCTCGCAACTCTTGTGATGTTAGTTAATCTCGTGTTTGTAATACATTTTCATTTTAGCCGAGGTTTGTACTATTTTCTAGGGATATACAAGTATTTACAGCTTAGCTAAGCTTTGAATAGATGTGTGTTGAATTGTGTGTCTAGTGATGAGATTACTTATTGGTTCCGCTTCTCCTTACTGGTTTGGATGTGGTTTGTAGATGGTTGTTGAAGTTAAGGAGTAGGAGGGATAGACAAACCTTAAATAAGTAGCAGCTCTGGTCTAGAAAACAGATTAACAGCCGGAGCATTTGCTATACTTACCATATAACACCCTCTATCCACAAATGTTAACAATATTATATCAGTCAGTGTATCTCACGAGCTTAAGCCATTGAGCTTTCTTTTTAGTATAAAGTTATCTTAGTGTAGGACTGTTTGAACACAAAAATCTTGGTGCAAGAGAGTGTCAAGTACATCTTAGTGAAAAAAGTGTTACTATAATCTCGAATCAAATTACTTTAATTAATATTTTCTGAGAATCGGAGATTTGTGATTCGGTTTCAACCCATTTCTACTGTGGACTATTTCAGATCCTAGTGGATGTCCCCTGCACGACCGACAGACACTCATTACACGAGAACGACAATAACATATTCAAACCAACCAGGACCAAGGAAAGACTGAAGCTTCCGGAGACTCAGGCAGAACTGTTGAGGTATTCATAATCAACATAATCATCATCAACTGTTTCCAGCATATGGCCGAGTCATTTTTAGTAAGATGTATCCATCTTTTTACTTTCACCACCGCCCTGCTTTATTTGCATTGATTCTTCTCTGCTCTCTCACACATTGCTGTTATCTGCTCCTTATAGCTCTTTATTGATCTTCCTTGTAGTCTTTCCCTGCATACTTTATCTCTATCGCATTCTTTCCTTTTCCATACCCATACCATCTCAGTCTTGCTTCCTCTACTATCTCATGTACTCCAACATCCTCATTACATGTCCATACCATCTCAGT
>CABFOV010007385.1:0-19118 GCA_902141375.1 Timema poppense
AATCACCCTACCATTACACATTAGCGTAAGTGCGTATAACCCGAACGGGTAGTAAGACGCCGTGCTAATAATAATAATAATTAATAGTTTAAAAAATAAATTATGAGGGTGCACCACACAGGCTTTATCTCTCCTTTATCTAAATCATACTTATAACTCATAAGATATGTGAAATAAAATACTACACATTGCTATAGAAATATAATGGGGCGAAAAGAACATCGTATTTCACCAAAGAGCATACATGAAATAATAGACACTGTTCAAGAAAAATATTATTTTATGTGCATTTTCAACTCTCAGATTTACAAAAAACTATTTAAAACAATATATATATTCGCTTAAACCTTATATATAAGAAAATATTGATTTTATAAAATATTCTTTCGAATTAAAGTTGTTTAATTTTAATGGTCCTTCCACTTTTCTATTATTATTTATTTAGTATCTCAAATAATTGTGAAGATATGATCAAAATTGGAAATTTCCGCTCGTGTAAAGAATCCTCAGATAAAATACGTTACTTTAGTCTTTAATGTTAAACAATTTCTAGATATAAATTTTAATAATAATCGTTAAAGGCGATTTTGAGAAAATCATGGTTTTTCGATCTCAAGTAAACTAACCTTAATTTTATGGTTAGAAATCAAATTTCAAAAAAATCCTAAATAGCAAGTTTTAACCCGATCGTTAAAATGATTTCGGCTTCATTCCAAGATACAGACAGATGGCATCACAAAAAAAAACACTAAAAAAACCTTTTTCTGTTTCAGAGAGTCATGAAACTTCTAAATTTATGACATTTTTGACGATCACAATACTTTTCTTTCCAAGGGATCGGGGGTTGGGGGGAAAGTAAAAAAGGGATGATATCATTTGACCAAACCGGACCTATATAGGCCTACAAGACAACTACAGGATACCCCGTGTTGTTCAACAGCTGGTTACGACATAGATGGCACGCAAGTTAAAAACGGCGAGTCCTTCAAACTGACAAGCAGTAAATTATCGAGACAATGACGAATTATCAGTTTCTAGCAACAAAAAAAACAAGTCGGTGATAACACGTTAAAAAACATGTAGTAGCCTAAACAAACAAAAAATAATAATAATAATATTAGACTGATTGCACTTTTCCCACGGGTTAATGTGAATATAAAGTAGGTCTTACTATAGTAGGCCTCAGTGGCGTGGCGTGGATTGTTGTCAGGGTAGGCATAGTCATGCCAGGATCACGATTAACTTAACGTCAATGTAACGTAACGTTCACTTGACGTAAAGAAACTAGTGTGTGATCAGAATTCCTTGAAACCTTAAATTTGGAGTGTTTGAAAACCAAATATTGTTCAATAAAATGGAGTCCAAGATTTTAGGACTGATTAGTTTGCCATTACTTGCAATAGAAGTTTTACTGTAGCTACAAAATAAAGTGTAATAAGAAGCTACTCACTTCAGTGGCCTTATGGTCTAAGGCGCTACTCTCGCAAACGACAAGAGTGCTGAAGACTGGGTGATTGGGGTTTGATCCCGGCCTGGTGCACTGAGGAAGGTTTCCATAAAGGGTTTTCCAATGTTTTTTGGGATTAAGAAGGTTATATTTAGAGGAAGTATACCCGCATTTGCATGGAAGAAGAGTTGAAAACAATTTTGTAATAAACACCCCTCAGTACACCCAACCGAGATTCGAACATCGATCATCGGCAGTTTATTCTCACATGAGAGTAGCGCGTTAGACCATACTGTTACCGAAGTGGAGTCTCTTTAAGTTAAGTGTTACGTTAAGCCTGTATCGTGATGGCCTCCATTTAAAAACATGAAGAGAACCTTTGCGTTAACGTTACGTCGAGTGCGTGATCCCGGCATTGGTTTCAAATGTAACAGTGAGTTATTCTAATCACTCAGTAGAAAACTCATTGGTCACATTCTCGTGTGATGCGTTTAGAACAGAGTATATGTATGATTGTTCAAATGGGGACCAAGCTTTGCCTACCATAAAACACAAATTGATACGACACAATCAAACAAACTTTCTCACAAAACCTATTAAAGTTTGTTATAAAAAAAATTAAAGATTATTCAGCAGTTAGATATTTGTAAATCATTAATTTTTCCTCATATAAACGAACATCAATTTTGATTTTCGCTTGTAAAACACTTTCCGGATAAATATTTTAAACAAAACTGTTAAAGTATGTTAGCAAACATTCTAAATTATGAATTGACTTAAGAAGCTTTATTAATAATAATGGGGAAGAGTTGTATAGTAAATGTTGAGTTTAATGTCATTTAAAGTTGATTGAAATTTATGAAATTGAGATGTAACATTACATAAATAATTATACAATGAAGCACATTAAATACCTGAAAAATGTAAACAATAAAATAACATGAAACACATTAAAACTTGATGAATTATAGAATGAATCATTGAACATAAGATAAAGTTTAATTTTATGAAGATGATATGAGCTATCAGGCAGAGTGATTAATAACTGTGATTTAATTGGTTTTTATAAAACTATGATAAAAAAAATTGTCTAATGTTCAATTATACATTTTATAATTCATAAATTTTTAATGCGTTTCATCTTATTTTATTGTTAAAATTTTTCAGGTGTTTATTGTGCTTCATTGTAATAAATTTTATGTAACATCTCAATGACATGATCTTCAATCAACTTGAAATTGACATTAAACTAAATACTTAATATCTTAGTCTTCTCCATTATTAAAAATGTTAAACATATTTCTGAAAAAATTTCAAAATATTCAAAAATAATCTTCTAAGTTAACTATCCTCTATTTGAATACTATAATACACGTTTAAAAAATGTTTCTATCCTTGAACATTTAGCAGGTAAATATAAAATTTAAAAATTTCCCCAACCATCTCAGCTTTAGCCCAGGAATAGATAAGACAGACAGACAGTGAGAGAGAGACAGAGATATATAAGGGACATAAATACAAACAAACACACACATGGGGACATACACATAGACATGGAGTCAGCTAGACAGACAGACAGACATGGAGACATAGAAAAAGAATATTTATCAAAATATTATTTTTAGACTCACTCTAAAAAGGGGAGGGCACTTACCCGTTTTTCGAACACGATTCGGTGCTCTCGACCGCACTAAGGACTTATTCAAGATGTTGCCAGTGAATCTCAACCAAGGTCATAGGCCATAAAGCCAGCTGTATGAAGGTCATATTCCTCCACCCCACGACCTTAAGATAAGACGGTCACGCCCCGGATAGACGCCAACTGACGACAGGAGGATAATGATGTGGATAGTTTTTAACTACAAAAATTCTATTTTAGAAAGATAATAAATTAAAATATCCATTCTGAGAATCTGAAGTAAAGTTTTATGCTTCAAAACAAACGTAAAAAAAAGATAAAAGAGGACACAGCGTCTTATTACCCATTTGAGGTACGCATTTGTACTAATTACGCTAATGTGTTAGGGAATAAAGCATGCGTAAGGCTGAATTTAGAGGTAGTGTAGTTGCATTTGCGTAGTGAGAGAGGAGAAGACAATTTAGGGTAAATCATTCTCAGTACACACCATCTTCGGGTTTAGTTGAATTTTCACTGAATGAAGTTGTCTGGCAGTAGGAGAACAAACAGGGAGGAGGAAAATACAAACGACGATACAATTGGTGCTGTAATCTCTAACCCCCCACACCCCTCCGCTTTCCCCGTAGCAAATTACATCTTATGATTCACAAATTTCCATTCTACGTTCTTCCAGGAGTTACATTTTGTTTCCCGTGAATTTAGCTTTTTTTTTAGCGCCGCGCCTTACTACCCGTTTAAGTACTAATTACACTAATGGGCTAGGAATTAGTAAGGTTGAATTTAGAGGAAGTTAACCCACATGTGCGCGGAAGGAGAGTGGAAAAACCAGTTAGGAAAAATCACTCCCAGTTCACCCAACTGAGATTCGAACCTTAATCTCCCCGTCCTCGGCAGTCTAGCTCAACATAAAACTAGCACGTTAGCTAACTACGCCACCAAGGTGGGTGATCAGAAATTGATAAGTGCCATAAGCCAGGTGGGCTTAACTGAAACTTCACTGAATGAAGTTGTGCGGCAGTAGGAGAACAAACAGGGAGGAGGAAAATACAAATGACGATACAATTTGTGCTGTAATCCCCCTACTAAATTACATCTTTTGTAATGATATTGGTTTGGGTCAATCTAAAATATATAAAAAGTCATGGATGAAGGTAATTTTTCTTTAAAGTAACATATGTAGAGTATCCTTTTATGATTCATCCATAAGGAAACACGCGCTTTTCAGAAATAATGTGAAAAGGATTTCACCATTAAAATATATTTTTTATGCCATATTTCCTGTTAAAAGGAACAACTCCGCAGTATTTGGCAAAGACGCCAATGTCCTATACCAATAAGAAGCTATCCTTCACAACACGCTGTCGCCAGGACTCTTTCTATTAGTTTGTTTTTACACTGTTGACGAAGGGAGCAGGAGGCAAGGGGTATGCCATATATAAGCCGTTGTGCGTATGTTTAAGGCAACCGCACACACACAAGTCGCTCTAGCACCCACGCTCACACAAGCAACGCAGTTAGGGACTCACAAATGCACTAGCACTGGCGCCCGCAGTCACAGTATAACACATAATACAATAATTTACATTAATACCACAAGCGTGCATTGATATTAAGCATTTAATTGGAGTATGTATAAATAGTTAACAGATGTCATTTGAATAAACCGTGTGTGAATAAACAGCCATCAATAGTTCTTTTTCTTAATTTTATTAATATACCGATTTAATTAGTGCTCGACCACGGAGCAATTAACAGCTGGTTAAACGGTATCTATTCCGTAAAGTGATGATAGGCGCTCGACCACGGAGCTATAGACAACCTAAACATCATCACAGCATTATTATATTAAGGAATTAATCCGTAGTGTTTCAATCGACGCCCAACGCGGGGAGATTAATTCCAAAGTGTTACACTTTTGAGTCACCAATTTCAATTCTACGTTCTTCCAGCAGTTACCTTTTGTTTTCCGTGAATTTAGCTCTTAATGACAAAAATATGTGAATATTTGGCCTTTTCAAAGTATAAAATTTCACTTTTAAACTACGGTTACGAGTCTATATATGTAAGATGTCATAGAGAATAGTTTTCTGTTCATTCCAATAAACACAAACCTACAAACCTCATGTACTGCTAAAGTTTATGTCGATAGGAACATCACAGCTACATAGGCAATTCTCTTAAGGAGTTACTCTCTCACTAGCCTAGATTTCCAATGAAAGGAAGATCGGGGTTTCAGTCCTGGTTGGGTGTACAAAGTGGTATTTTCCCCAACATAGTTCTACCACTCTTCCTCCGTGCAAACGTGGATACACTTCCTCTAAATTTGTTCTTCCTCATTTATGTAATAAGCAAAAACGCGTTTCACCCGAACGGTAAGTAATATGCAATGACAAAAAACAAAACAGTCGCTACACTGATTATCATCACTGAACGTGACTAGTATTGGGAAACAGCGTTGTCATTCGCTTGTTTTCCTTGGTTATATGTACACAGTCGACCAAATGTCTAAACACTTTTTTGTCATTAAAATGTGTTCAATAAGTTTGAATGTAAGTGTGTACACAGGCAACGACACAACAAAACTGTGATTCAGCAGTTGAAAAGAGTTGTGGAGAGCCACAACATTACGACGACTTATTTGTCTCACGACTTGGATGTGCCTAGAGCAAACAAATGAAGCCATGTACACTGGCGACAGTTCTGTCGTTGCTCACCAGATTGTGCTTGGACCAGCCCACGACTTTCAGTCTAGTTTCGGAACAATTACCGCGTACAGTGCCTATCTATCGTTCGATCGTGCTCCTTCTCCAATTAGCGTCTTACTGAGAAATTGATTGTCCAACTAGAGCCAAAAGTTCGCCAAACCTGGTAACATCCATTCTATAGTAGGAAAAAAACTTTTCGGAATAATTTATATAACGCTAAAAACTTGTATAGAACGTTCCAAGTGAAAGCTATTCGCTATAAATGGGGGTGCACCTATAATTGACGTTCGTGTCCTCGTCGTTTAGCACCTACTTCTTCTACGTCCATTATAATAATGGATGTAATTAATATAAGTTTATGGAACTTCTGTTTCTCCTGGTAACAAATATGTTCCCTGTGAACACACACACACCAACGACGCGGCTGTTTCGTTGTTCATCTGTTGCTTTGCAGTTGCTAGCCAGAAAGGTAGCAACAAAAAAAGTGTTTCAACAATTTGTTGCCTGTGTACACATGGCCTAAATAGACGCCAAATTTAGCAACGTTGTTTCGTCACTGTTGCCAGTATCTCCTTCTTACCCCAACACACCACCTTCATACATAGCTGAAAGCGAGGAGATTTGGCAACAGTTGACCGAGAGAGAGCGAAGATAAAGCTGTATAACCCCATAAGACCCGCAGTTCTCTCAAGAGGCGATATTGAGCTATTATAGTAAGCTGCGCCTGGCGCGTAGTCTCCCGGTTGCACAAGACTGTCGCAGTGGAGTCGTTTGGACGTCATTCTGCCTTGCTACTGACGTCTTCAGGGTCTTGTTGCGCCCTGTTTGACCCTGGCAGTGAGCCAGGATCCATCTCCTCGGCTTTTTTTGGCCATCACTAAGACCTAAAGCTTACAACCTTTCACATCCTCCCCTCTTCTTTCGTCCTTCCTCCTCATTGGTCGATTCTAGATGGCATGATCCCAACGGACTAGATTCTATTATTTTTTTCAACAGGTTTTTATTATTTGTTTTTAGAAGTGTCGAGAATGTTTCTAGGGTAATAAGAGCTCATTGAAACTGTTCCTTAGATCAGTTCTCACAGAATCAATCCCCATTTGACCAATCATAGAATATATTTTTTTTAAATCACCACGTCTTACTACCTGTTCAGGTTATACGTATACATGATAATTACTCTTATGGGGTAGAGATGAGTAAGGAAGTATTTTAGAGGTAATATACGTGAATCAACTAATTGTAAAATTAAAAACCAGTGTCGTGGCATGGCGTGTTGCTAAGGTAACACCCGTTGATATCAACATTTCCATGTAAGGTAAAGGTTGGCAATAATATGTTTACCTATTTAAATAATTCAGGGCTCGTTTATTGTAAATATTTTATTTTTTTGATCGTCATAGAAGAAGTTATGGACCGTACCCACTTCAGCAATGTATACAATTCGTTACAATTTATCTTGAAAAAAAATGTAGGCATTATGAACTTGTAAAAAGTGTTTTACTACTGACCACTAATATACAGGATGGGTCGGAAACAATTAGACGATGTATGCTGAGGAAAGTGATGGACGACGTACTGAGGTTTGCCTGACGTCCAGGGGGAAATCACCCGAGTGACAAAAAAGGTAATAGTGTAGTTCGTAGTTTTCTTTTATTTAGCTAGTGAATATTTACTTTTCAATTAAAATGTTAGTTTTCAAGTTACTAATCGTATAATTTCTCCGCTCTGCCCTGTATATAAAATAAAAACAGTAACAAACGTTATTACCACCCTGTATGTTGAACAGTACCTACGTAATCCACTTCAATAATCGAATGGTCTAAGGCGTCACTCTGGTGTTAGACTGGCCTTTTATTGACGGGGAGATCGTGGTTCGAATACCGGTAGGTTCTATGAAGGATGCTTTTTCCTAAACGGTTTATCACTCTTCTCCCATGCAAATGTGGGCATATTACATCTAAAATGCTCCTTCCTTCATCCTTACCCTATTATCATAAATGCGTATAACCTGGTGATTAAAATATTATTATTATTATTAGCACCGCGTCTTACTACCCGTTCTTACGCTAATGTGTAATGGTAGGGTGATTGTGAGATGAAATGAAGGACCTACAGTTTAACGTGGAATCCGAACCACGGTGGAGACCTGGCATTCCTCACATTCACAAGATGTCTTGTCAGAGGTGAAGGAAGGGTTTGGTAATCAAATAAATATGTGCCGGGACCGAGGATTGAACCCCGGCCGCCAGCACAGAAGTCTGACACCTTACCCCTAGACCACCAGGTCACCAGATTAAAATAAATAAATAAAATAAGATAGATTATATGTACCACAATCCCCAAACTAGCTCCCTCATCTACTTAGTAGACCACAATCCACCATTGAGGAAAATAATTTGTCGTCTCTATGTAACATACATCAAACTTGTCGGTATTTTTCTTGCATCAAAACCTACCTCAATATCGTAATCTGTTCTGTTTATATGTTGTCTGTGTTTTAATCAGACGCTTGTTAACAATTACTTCACCTCATCCTACACACAAACACACACACACACACACACACACACCCTTCCCCTTTACTTCCCCATCTGTTTATAGCCCATGGTCGATAGTAACAATCTTGCGAGACTTCTGATAACCCAATGTTTGGTGTAGCAAGGTTACTTGCTATTGTCTCAAGGTCATTCGAAGAGGAGCTCTCATCAACATTAGTAGATGCATGCACCCTATCTATACACCATTCAAAAGTGTAACTACAAGTGCCGCTACGCCCCCACCCCTTATAATCCTACACACTGGCATAAATAATCTTAAGTTGGTTTTATATTCATGCATAGTTTTTTATTTATTTATTTGAGGTATTCAACGTGCACTTTCTATTATTATTATTATTATTATTATTAGCACCGCGTCTTACTACCCGTTCGGGTTTGTACGCAGTTACGCTAATGTGTAATGGTAGGGTGATTGTGAGATGAAATGGAGGACATACAGTTTAACGTGGGATCCGAACCACGGTGGAGACCGGGCATTCCACACATTCACAAGTTGTGATTAATACACGTCTTGTCAGAGGTGAAGGAAAGGTTTGGCAATCGGATAAATCTGTGCCGGCACCGAGGATTGAACCCCGGACCTCCAGCATAGAAGTCCGACACCTTACCCCTAGACCACCAAGTCACCGTGTACTTTATAAACCTATTGATTATATATCAGTATACGAGAATTTCTATGAGCGAGATATAAAGGACCTACTAATTTTACCAGTAAAGGTATTTTCACATACCTTCCAGGGTTATTTTACATGACCACAATCGACAAGGGATCGATGGCTTTACTTCCCCTCCGAAGGAAGGTGTGCTACGGATTTTTATCGTTCAAGGAAAGATTCTGTCGGCCCCAGCTGGGCTTGAACCCACGAACATCGGACGAGACGAGCACTTTACCCCAAGACCTCCGAGTTAGACTCATGTATAGTATGTTTATCTAGCCTTTCACCTTTTTATTATAATCTTAAGTGGGTTTCCTAAGTCTTAACCATATCTTTATAACTCCTTACTTAATTTTTAATTTAGAATGTTTTCTAAAATGATATAGTAGTAATGTTCTAAAAGTGTAGTGTACAACCCATAAGACAAATAAAACTGTTTAAAATTAAACAAACTGTTCAAAGTCAACATAGAAAATAGCCTGACCTCTTTGCATTACTAGATAATGTCTCTAAAACAACTTTACTAAAGGATTCACTCGAAACTAAAAGTTAGTTAACCTAGATCTATTGATTTTTTTTCATATTACTCGATACTTATAATAATATTTAGCACCGCGTCTTAATACCCGTTCGGGTTATGTGCTTTAAGTATTAATTACGCTAATAGATTAGGAATTGGGAAGGTTGAATTAGAGGAAATGAACTGGAATTTGCGTGGAGGAAGAGTGGAAAACCATTTAGGAAAAACCACCCAAAGTTCACCCGATCGAGATTCGAGCCTCGATCTCCCCGTCCTCAGCAGTCGAGCTCAACACGACTAGCTCGTTAGCCAACCCCGCCACCGAGGCGGGTCATATTACTCGAGATATTTAACGCGCACCTTCTAAATCGACCTATTATATCAGCACATGACTTATAAACTAACTTGAACAGACACAACACCCATCCCCCAGACCACCAATTCATCACAGTGAAAGGGTAAACCCACATTTCACCAATGACACATTTTTTGGACTAACCTGGAATCTAATCTGTGACTTTTAGCTCAGTAAGCATACACGCTACCAACTGAGCTAATACATCGAACTTCAAATCAACCTAATTTAAGTAGTGCATGGACTATTAAATTAAAATTTGATTAGCATTTCGTTTTGATTCTATTATTAACACTTTTAAATAACTAAGTCAAAAATGTAATATTTCCTCTTTATTTTCAAACAAATATGCAATAGTAAAAAAAATTGTTGGTAACAAACAATAATAATTATTTTTATTACTACCACAAGGCATTTCAAACGTGATACATTTTCCGTGTGTTGTGTCTACTGACGTTTTAATTGGCTAGAGTCTCTCCTTGCATTCTCATTGGATGATACGTCTCAAGTCCAAGGGTCGTCTATGTTCAACTCCATACATAACGCATAAACGTTAAAGTTAAATCAACTTTATGTGTTCACTATTCAATATATAAGCCTATTAATTATGAACGCCATCACTTAAAATAATTTGTTTCAACTTCTAACGCACTGTGTGAAATGCATCATTCGCTATTATTTATGCAAGAATATAAACCAAGCCTAAACCATAAGATAATAAAGAGTTTAACTGATTACTAAAAAGGTGACCTGGCGGTCTAGATTTAAGGTGTCGGACTTCTGTGTTGGGGGTCCGGGGTTCAATCCTCGGTCCCGGCACAGATTTATCTGATTACCAAACCCTTCCTTCACCTCTGACAAGACATCTTGTGAATGTGTGGAATGCCAGGCCTCCACCGTGGTTCTGATCCCACGTTAAATTGTAGGTCCTCCATTTCATCTCACAATCACCCTACCATTACACATTAGCGTAAGTGCGTATAACCCGAACGGGTAGTAAAACGCGGTGCTAATAATAATAATAATAACTGATTACCACGAATAACCTCTTCTATGAATGGCGCGGGGTGCGAGAGATATGATTTATCGGTTTACCTACACAACTGCTCCAAGATAAAGTTGCCTTTGGTGAGGTGATAGTAGTGTTTTGGTTTATTTAAAATGTCAAACCAATAATTATATGATTATGGTGAGTAGATACCCTAGATTATGGTAAATATATCTTTAAAACCATATCTTATAAAAACAAAAGAAGTTATGTTAAAAAAAATCCGATTAAAAATAAATCTCTGTTTAATATATGATTTTATAGCATTTAAAAAGATCACAAATTCACATAAACATTCTCTCAAATTTTGTCAAATATGTATTTTTTTAAATTCCTCACAAATTATTTCTTTCTGTTTTTGTTAAATATTTTTCCCCCTACATTTAAATTAGATATTAAATTGGACAATTTATAAATTATTTAGTCTAAGATGTGATAAAAAAAAATGAGCACTGCACTTTGAGATCCAACCATATATCGATCTATATCGATTATTTGATTATTACATCAATAATCGTGGTTTGCGAGCTATTTACGCTGCTGCTGTCTAAAAATGAAATTAAGAGACTATTCTATAAATCGTAACAGAACGCGAACTTTAATTACGTAAACTATTGCTTAATAAAGGCAAATTTAGTTTATAAATACGAAAACTTGTCCTAAAATTTCGAATTTCGAATTTGAATAGCCTTTTTGTTTTATTTCGTGAGGTATCCGAGATATTACCAGTCAGATGTTGTGCTTAGGTTAAATATCGAAAACACCCGTAACAGTACATAAACTTGGCGTTTACTGAAATTAACAGCAAAATATTGTATATGACATTTTACATATATATATATATATACATATAAGCTTAGTTTTTAAAATTAGAATTTTCCACTCCGAAAAGTCTGAAAAGACACATGTTGTTGTTGATAATTAAGATATAAATTCCCAGGAAACGAAAGCAAATTGTTATATGATCGTAGAATAGATATTTTTGGTAGTTGAATGATGTAATTTAAAAGGGGAAGTCACAACAAAACTTGTATTGTCATTTGTAATTACCTCCTCCCCTGTTGTTCTCCCACTGCCAGACAGCAGCTCAACCCAGTAACGTTATAATCCCACTTGATTTCTGGCGTGAATGAATTTCTGCTCGACTATTCCAGTGTCTTAAATCGGATATTTCACACATTCCGTGGAAACACGGCTAACTAAAAATATAGTAGCCCTATGACTTCTTTGGTGCTGACTGACAGCTTACAGCTGACAGTTGACGGCTTTGAAAAGTTACCAGACCAAATTATGTATCCCTATACCGAACCAGATGATCTGCAAAAACATGTGTTTAGCAGCTGTCACTTCTGACAGTCAACATTTAGGTATATACCTAAATGTTGACTGTCAGCTGTCAGTCAGCACCAAAGAAGCCATGGGGCTACTGTAGATGTTCTTACTAATAGACTAATTTCTCATCCCCACGCACGACCTTACTTTTTTTAAATAAAAGCTGGCTATCACCTATCGGTATGAGTTATTAGAGAGGTAGATTAAGGGGACCGACTCAGTAAGCGAGAAGTTACCGCACATACATTCAGCTCTAACGCAATATTTAATTCTAGAATGCGTTATTTAAAAATATAGTTTACGAAATATAAATTTGAAAGATTATAGCAGGGCTCTTTTTCCTTAACGACCATATATTTTTTAGTTTTAATAATAGAAAAAAAAATGTGTAAAAATGTGACACTAGTGTGTACTGAGGGTGGTTTTTCCAACTTAGTACTTAGTACGTATGCATATAGCTTGAATAGGTATTAAGACAAGGTGCACACAAAAAAAGTAACAAATATATCAACTTTGAGAACTGAAGATAGATATACAGGTGTTTGGAAACTCAACGCCCAAATTGAAGGTATATGTAGTTTGTTTGAACCAAAAATAATACAAAATCCCTGTACACTTACATCCGGCAAACTACGCTAATACCATCAAATTATATTCAAAGGGTTGGCTTACAGCACCGGGAGAGCAAAGCTGTGAAAGCATGCGTGTACAACAAGTTGCATAGGAGCTAGTTTCACGGCACTGCACAGTGCACACCTCTACATCTTGGAGCACGGCAGCATAACACACCATAATTAAAGGTAAACAGTCCATCTAGAAATGGGAATACATTCTGAGGGTCATCATTAACAGTCTTACATTACAGAAAGTGCTTGCCATTATTACATGTGCAGTAACGCACGCTTAACTCCTATGCAACCTGTTGAACACGCATGCTTGCACAGCATTGCTCTCCCGGAGCTATACGCCGAAACGATTATCACAATTTAATAGTATTAACATAGATTTCCGAATTTAAGTGTATATGGATTTTGTATTAATTTTGGTTCAAACAAATTATATGTACAATTTGGGCGTTCAATATCCAAACACTCTGTATATTGAAATAGTTGATGGGTGCTCTTTAATGAATTACCTAGACAAGGTGAACAATTGTTGAATGAACATATTAAATAACTTACATTCAAACATGATAACTTACAGGGGCAAGGTTCCAAAACTATTCAAATGCTTTTTTATAATGCAAATTATTTTTTAATTAACATAATAATTCCCTCTTATTTAACTAGGATATGATTCAATTCCATAATTATTCGAAATTTGCGAATAATATTTGCTTCATTTCGAAATCTAAAGACCTGCTTCGCAGATGTCTAGACTTTACCCCTTATTTCCCCTGTAATCTTCATATTTTGAAAGACCTATAGGATACAATATACTTACATAGTTATATACTTTCGTTTAAATGTGTTTAAAAGCAGATAAGCAGCTAAGTCGTAGGTCTGATAAAAGTTATCACATTTAACACGCAGTCTGTATCACACACCCAGCGTGAGACCTTTAGTTGTTTCCTACGTATAAATTGGTTAAAAACAGTTTTTAAAAACCTTCTAGCCCCAGTATCGGCTACATGTGACTAAAAAGCTTGAGGTTCGAATCTCGGTCGGGTGAACCGGGGTGGTTTTACTTAAATGGTTTTCCACTCTCCCTCCACGAAAATGCAGGTTCACTTCCTCTAAATTCAACCTTCCCAATTCCTAATCCATTAGCGTAATTAGTACATAATCGTATAACCCGAACAGTTAGTACGAGGAACTGCTATTTTTTTTTAAATATGACACACCAAAATGGTATCAAGTTATTGACATTTCGAGATAGGATTCAAAACTTTAAATTTTAAGTTTTATAATCATAACATATTTTCATATAAAGAGGGTGAAAATTCGCTTCACTCATATTAATGAGATTTCATGGTGATTATTTATCTCAGTTCCTATTAGAAGCACAGCTCTACCCTATTTTCAAACAAATAAAATAATTATTTAACAGGGTCTTAATAGAACACTCCAAGATAATTTGAAGTTTGTTTTAGTGATTTTGAAAGTATTGAAATATAGTCTCCATAAGAATTACAGCAGCACTAGGATCTTGAGGAGTCATTAAGTCAAAGGATTGGAGTTAGTTTACACTCATTTTTCAAATTCATCAGCAACCAATGAGGTAAATTTTTTTCTACTAATTTTTTTTGTCATTCTAAAGTATTACAAACTTTCTCTAAAATATTTAGTCAAAAACTAAGACATTATTTTACTATCTTCTTTGACATGGGTGACCTGGCGGTCTAGGGGTAAGGTGTCAGACTTACATGCTGGTGGCCGGGGTTCAATCCTCGGTCCCGGCAAAGATTTATCTGATTACCAAACCCTTCCTTCACCTCTGACAAGACATCTTGTGAATGTGTGGAATGCCAGGCCTCCACCGTGGTTCGGATTCTACGTTAAACTGTAGGTCCTTCATTTCATCTCACAATCACTCTACCATTACACATCAGCGTAAGTGCGTGTAACCCGAACGGGTAGTAAGACGCGGTGCTAATAATAATAATAATTCTTTGACATTCTAAAAATTTGCAAACTTTCATTAAAATATTTGATCGAATATTAATATGTCTATTGTGATTTATTTAACCTTTTCAAAATTACACTAAAATATTTAAGAGCTATATATTCTGATTTAAAATACTGTAAATAAGTTCTAAGGGACCATACACAGGCCCATACTTTTTCTGCATAAAGTTGTAAAAAAATATACGTTAAGTAAAATCATTCTCCGGAAAATTATCGAATACAATATTCCGTCGTTCTAGTGAGTGTTATTAGAAACTTATTTTAATACAAGACAAGAAATGAATATTTAAAAGGTATCCTCGGGGTCTGGGGGTAAGGTGTCAGACTTTTATGCTGGCGGCCGGGGTTCAATCCCCGGTCCCGGCATAAATTTATCTGATTACCAAACCCTTCCTTAACCTCTGACAAGACATCTTTTGAATGTGGGGAATGCCAGGCCTCCACCGTGGTTCGGATTCCACGTTAAACTGTAGGTCCTCCATTTCATCTCACAATCACCCTACCATTACACATTAGCGTAAGTGCGTATAACCCGAACGGCTAGTAAGACGCGGTGCTAATAATAATAATAATAATATTTAAAAAGTGATTAACCATATAATTGTCTGCTTCATTATAACTTTAAAATTTACGGTCTTACATAAGTCGTTTCTTTAATTAAAAACATTCATAATTAATAGAAGTTATCCGTGAATTTATTGCTGATTAAGTGAATGGGAGAAAATTAAATAAAACTAGATCGTCTTTTGCGCCGATAACAAAACCTGCTCTTTATCGTTATTTCAGTTTGTCCTTATTCTATTTTGTTTTAATGTGAACATGAGCTACGTACGATAATTTAGTTTACAAATAAATTGCGCAAAACAGCTGCATCGATGGACAGGTAGGCTAGTCGCCAAGCTCGTATGATCTGTTTTGCAAGTGATAGGGAGTTAGGTTCGATTACCAACCAGGTGTACAAAGAGAGGAGATTTTTCCGGAATGGTTTCCAAATATATATACATCCGCGTAAATTCGGGTGCATTTAATTTAAGTTCTACATGTTTGTCCCTACCCCTATATTGTAATAATAACAATAATAATAATGCGCGTCTGAGCTACATCATCCGTTCGTGGAAAGATGATCCTGTACTAATGTACCGCTGTCCAGGGTACATCCAAAGGTACTAATCGTACATCCTTTCCGTGGAGGTTCTTTCCATGTCCCGATGAGATGAGGTGATGGTGGTGGTAAGTATGAGGATGTAGAACCAGTGGAAATAACTTAAATCTAAATAACCAAAGTCTGGTGATCGCTGCGGTAACTCCCCTATCGGCAAAAATACCCATGGTACAAGCCGAGAATCGACACTGGAACCTTTAGGCTCGTAGCCAGTTGCATGTTTGTCCTCCCTCAACAACCTCGTGTGCTTGCGAGCAGAGCGGAGCGATTGACGCTAGAAATACTCAAGGTATTACTGTCATAGTGGTCTGTGAAGCTTTAATAATACCGATATTGATTAGAATTTTATATATCTGTTACCCCTAAAATGTTTACTTCCTCAACCCTACCCTTTTAGATTAATTATCATACATGATAATCATAGCAGGACAGGTAGTAAGATGCAGTGGTTATTTATGTTATATATATCTATATAAATAACCACTGCTTCTTACTTCCTGTCCTGTTAATTTCTTATATGATAATTAATCTAAAGGGGCAGAGATGAGTAAGTAAACAATTTAGGGGTAATCTACCGCCACTTGCGTGGAAGGAGAGTGGAAAAACCTTTAGGGAATACCACCCTCAGTAGAATCGACCAGGATTTGAAACTCAATCTCCCCGTCATCAGCAAGTTGGTTTAATACGAGTGTAACGCCCTGAGAACATACAGCCACAGAAGTGGGTGCAGTGAAAATTATTTTAGTAGCTTTCATAGCTGACGATAAAGTTCCTTCTTATCTGAAACCAGCCGTACGTAGTTTATCGTTTATTACTGTATTATTTTTAATTACTAGTTTTTTGCCGGAACTAGGTGAACATAATTTTGTACATTTTTTACACTCAGGCCGATAAGAAATGAGGCTGTAGTACCTGTTTTTGACGGAGATAGATTTATTATTATTATTTTTATATTTCGTGCTTCAAATCCTACTACCCGTCCGGACTATAATAATATTTACAGTGATGATAAAAGAAGGGATCATTTCACACCACATTTTCGTAGAGCAACACATTTAAAGGAAATCACTTCCTTAAAACCAGCCGAGATTGGAACCACAAACCACCGCTGTGATCGGCGAACCATCAAGACGAGACAGACGCTTCTTTGTAACGATGGTTCCAAATGTTAAAGAACTTCAGGTAACCTGGCGGTCTAGGGGTAAGTTGTCAGACTTCTGTGCTGGCGGCCGGGGTTCAATCCTCGGTCCCGGCACAGATTTATCTGATTACCAAACCCTTCCTTCACCTCTGACAAGACATCTTGTGAATGTGAGGAATGCCAGGCCTCCACCGTGGTTCGGATTCCACGTTAAACTGTAGGTCCTCCATTTCATCTCACAATCACCCTACCATTACACATTAGCGTAAGTGCGTATAACCCGAACGGGTAGTAAGACGCGGTGCTAATAATAATAAAAATAATAATAATAAATAACTTCAAAATTTGAAGCTACTTCAGGAAACAATTGTTCTGTAATTTACTAATTCTGATTTACCATCCAACCGCTGGACCGGTGGCGTAATCCATTTTCTGCTGCCGTGGCGCTTATAAAAAACTATACAGTGTGCCGCAAAAAAAAAAAAGCTTTTTAAATGTACCGTGAACTTACTTTTCGTAACACTAGTGCCGGTGACGATGCTATCGGGATAAGAATTCCGGTCGGCTGTACTTACGGTGTTTTTTCCTAAATAATTTACCACTCGCTTTCTCCACGCAAATGTGGGTTACACTTTCTCTAAATTCAACCTTACTCCTCCCTAACACATTAGCGTAATTAATACATATGCGCACAACTCGACCAGGTAGTAAAACGCGGTGACAAAAAAAACAACTTTGATATTATCTTCTACTAAATTCTTGTCACTTTCTGTAATCTGTAGCCATCACTTTCTTTCAAACACCATGAAATCTTCTCCCGTCACTATTCATTGCCAGTTTGGATACTCACATACACACACATACACACGCACATACACACACACACACACACACACACACACACACACACACAAGGGTCAAGAATATCAAGATGTCTTAATAAAAGAACAACATACAAACAAGATATTTTTAAATCCATAATTACTTAATTAAAGTTTTTATCCTTACGATAGTCTACAGATAAGAGTGGTTTATTTTTACTGTGTTTTAAATAATGGAGATAGAAAGAAAGACGTACAATCACCAGCTCACAAACGTCAGCGCCACCCAGCTATATTAACATCGCTTATTAAAATAAAACCGGCCTCGGTGGCGTAGTTGGCTAACGCGCTAGTCGTGTTAAGCTCGACTGCTGAGGACGGGGAGGTCGAGGTTCGAATCTCGGTCGGGTGAACTGGGGTGGTTTTTCCTAAATGGTTTTCTACTCTCACTCCACGCAAATGCGGGTTCACTTCCTCTAATTCAACCTTCCCAATTCCTAATCCATTAGCGTAATTAGTACTTAAAAGCGTATAACCCGAACAGGTAGAAAGACGCGGTGCTAATATATTTATATTAAATAAACACTTGGAGAGCTTTAAAATATGGTGCTGGAGAAGACTTGAGAAGATCAGGTGGGCAGACGAGGGCGACAAATGAGGAGGTACTAAGAAGAGTGGGTGAGAAGAGAACCATTTTTTGGTGTAATTCTTTGGTGCGAATATAACTTGAGCCAACACATCTTTAGGAGGAACTGTCTTCTGCAAGACGTCATAGAAGGAAAGGTTGAGGGAAAGGGGTGCTTAGGAAGGAGGAGGATTCAAACATCGGATGACTTGAGGGAAAGAATACAATTCTGGGAGCTGAAGGAGGAGGCAGAGGACAGGGCGCATTGGAGATATAATAATAATGATAATAATAGAATTAACACGAATTAAGAGTGAACTATAGAAGGAAATACGGGAAGTCCCATCAAGTCCCCAAATTTCCGATCACAGTGACACCCATCTATCAAGGGTGTCCTGGAATTTAATGACAACTTATCATTTAAAAAGTGTATCATCCAATGACGCTATGCTCATGACAGATATTCAACAACTGTTGATATA
>CABFOV010007386.1:0-16238 GCA_902141375.1 Timema poppense
GGGGCAATTTTGTTTCTTGAGCACTTATTAATATTTCATACGAGTGTGTTTCATGGCTGAGTGCCTCGAGACTGAAAGACGCTTGAACAGTTTCCCCCGCTATACTAAGAAATAGTGCTGGGCACAATCGAGTAACTCAATTGTGTTGTGGAATCGGGAGTACTCGATTCTTCCGGGATTACTCGAGTAGCTTTACTCGGACCCTGTTATTCTTTTCTCTTTAATTATCAGCTAAGTTAAAATCGACCTTATTGACTGGACTGTTTACCATGCTATTTCCATTTAAAAGGCATATTCCCTTAGAGCTCATTTTTCTGGTGCTACGCAAAAATAGACCTTTATGGTTTAAATGTTGCACGTGCATTTTCATTACAAAATACTCGCAGATGTAAAGTATACTTTTGAAAAGCATGCTAACTAAGCGTATCACATTTCAAAATTACTCGATGAAAGTTTCTTGATTTTTTTTTTACTGGGCCCCTCGGTAGTCTTATTTTCACAATCGCATGAACGAAACTATAGTTTTTCTTAATTATTCTATTGATTACAATTTCTCCTTATTAAAATATGATTATTTATAGATTAATATAATTAGACTACCGTACGTTACAAAATAGAAAAAAAAATTAAAACTGTTTTCACTTTTAAAAAGGTACCATTATTATAAATTTATTTAACATGAATGTATACAGAAAAGTTTGTTTTATTAAAAAAAAAAACATTTTTTTATCATTTCTCCTTAGTAAAATATATTTATTTATAAATTAAAACTAATTATAGAACGTTAAAAAATAGAAAAGATAATTAAAACTGTTATCACTTAAAACGCATACTTTTGTATTGACTGTACATGCAACGTGAAACCAGAAAATAAGGGGGTGGAGGTCACTACCAGTGCCGTCTAACTACTACAGGAAGAGATTAATGACATGTTATTAATATCGAATTCTATTGTAAAACTCCGGATAATGTTGTCCAACCGATTGCCATGGGACGATTCGAGTAGATGTTTCGCTAAAAATTACTCGAGTAATTTTACTCAATTACTCGATACTTAGAATTACTCGATTGTGCCCATCACTACTGAGAAATGCTTGGGATGAGTAAGTTTAGAGCCATTAGGGGAGAAGTGTCAATTTTTCTGTGCTGACACCTAGTGCTAATGAATTTAATTATTACTTAAAGAATAGAGCATAGCTGGTTCAGTATATATATGCCTATCATAGTATTAAAATAAAAAATATATATGTATTTTATAAAGTATAACTGTCTCTGTCTAGTATCAGTGTCTTCTGAATCTTGTTTACATAACGTTAACATCAAGATGTATAAACATTGTGCTATTTGCTGGGCGCCACTCCTAGGATCTAGGAGAAAAATAGAAATAATAAAAAAAACATTTACCTCGGCTAATTTAGACAGTGGCACGACGACTCTCAATACTCAAGACCACTGGGGAATACTTAAAAAAAACATGAACAATTTAAATTTTAAAAAAATGGATTGTTGAAATAAAATGTAATTTAGACTACAATAAAAAAATATATAAAATAGACAATTATTGAAACTTTTGTGGATTTATAATTGTTTACTTTTTTACCACATCCCAATCCTACCTATGGAATTCCGGATAGTTATAATTCTAATTTTTGACCAAATAAAATGGTATTATTGAGACAAAAAAGAAGAATAGAAAATAAAATCAATAAATTAATATTTATACATAAAATAAAATGTTAATTAATCCACTGAATTAGATAGTCTTTCTGAAAGTTCTTACATGAATTATTAGTGTCGTCGAGAACGGTCAGTGAACGGTCGGCCGACCAGCCGAACCCAAACCGTGTGGAAGTGTAACAGTTAAACCCTTAAAAGTTTAAAATGTCTACCGGATCCGACGTTGACATCACGGAGGTGGAAGAAGAGGACAGCATATTCAAGGAGTCCCAGGATGAGAACATGGACACGCCTTTCACAGGAAAAGGTACCACGGATTTACAACAACCTGGAAAATCATGTACTGCAAAAGGTAACCAGCACCAATCTGTTTTAAGCTTTGAACCTGCCTCAACTTTAAAACGGAAAAACAGTGACAAACCGGGAGTTTATGTTCAAGTCCCAAAGGCAATTAAGGTAATAAATCGCCACACTAGATAGTGGACAGGTTGTCAATGACCAAAAGGTAGCCGCTATGGAGTCGGAAGATGACACCTAGTCTAAAGAGACTGCAACCAAAAAGGTAAAAACACCACCAATAGTGATTCCGAATGCGGTGGAATATAACAATATAGTCGAACTCCTAAAGCAGAATCTTAAAGATGACTACAAACACTAATGCATTGCACGGGGGATCAAAATAATTACTAGCTCTCTGAGAGACTACTCCACACTTTTAAAGCTTCTGAAGGAAGCTTCCCTCGAACACTATACATATATTTTGGAGAAAGATAAACCATTTAAAGTAGTGATCAAGGGCCTACACTCTACCATGCAATGTGAGTCCATAAGTTTGGAGCTCACCGAAATGGGTTTTACGCCCATAAACGTGAGACAACTATTTTCTAAATCTACCCCACAAAAAGAGACACCTAGGCCACTACCGATCTTTGTTTGAACGCTGGAAAAAACCCAGTCCGTCGCAAAGATCAATGAAGTCAGGGCCATAAATCACACCATTGTGAAGGTGGAAGAGCACAAAAAATCGGCGAGCACCGTACTTCGGTGCCACCGATGCCAACGCTTTGGCCACTCCAAGAACTATTGTTCTCAAACCCCTCTGTGCGTCAAATGTATTGGGGAACATTTGACTACAGCATGCACCAAGAAAGACAGAACCATGCCAGCGCGCTGCGTAAACTGCAAGGGAGAGCATGCGGCAAACTACAGAAACTTCCCCGTGAAGGTCAGAGAAATAGAAAAACGAAATAAACAATTAGACAAATCTACCCAAGGGGTACATAAGCAAAGAATCAAACTGCTCCAGCCAGTCAGGTCACACAGCGACTTAATAGAAACACCACATACCCGGTAACGCACGCTCCCGAGGCCAAGCGTATAACATATGCAGCGGCCGTTGTCAACCCTCCCCAAAAACCTAGCGAGAACTATTACAATACAAATTAGGCCTCCGACCTAGGAGACCTTTTTCAAATATTCAAAGACATTAAACTCTCTTGCCTCCTTGCACATCTCAAAAACTACATGAGCAGGCTGCAAAACGCCTCAGACAAAACCACAATGGCCCTAATGTTACTAGAAACCGTCACCGAATCCTACTGTGATGATAATTAACCAAACACATCGCCCAGACGACTCCCTGAACGTAATGTTCTGGAATGCCAATGGAGTCCTTCAACAAGCCCATGAACTGGAACAGTTATTGCAGACATAAGGAGTAGACATAGCTCTCATTTGTGAGACACACTTATCATCAACTAAACGTTTGAGTTTCTACGGGTACGACACTTACAGGACTGGCAGGCCTACCGGAAGGGGCGGGGGAACGGCAGTATTAGTTAAGAAAAACCTCAATCACTACCACGCAATCATACCGGGTACGGGGAGCATAGAAACAACCTCAGTGATAGTTCCCATACCACGAAGTGAGATAATGTTTAGTGCCACGTATAGGAGCCCTTCGGTCCCGTTCACAGCTCAAGACCTAAACACTCTGACGGCAAGGAAAAATTTCTTCACCACGGGAGACCTGAACTGCAAACATACTCATTGGAACAGCCGCATATCCAACCAAGCTGGCCGTACCCTGTCAGAACATGCGACCCTGAACAACTACGTAGTTTTGGCACCGGAAGAACCGACGTTCTACCCCTCTAACTAGAGAAATCTTCCGGATGTACTAGATATCATACTTACAGACTTCAGCCAACACCCTGAAGATATACATACCTTGAATGAACTGGACTCCAACCATAGCCCGGTTTTCTGTAGGCTCTTAATAAACACCAACCCCCGGAACTCCTTCCTTAGAAGAAATATCCCAAACACTGATTGGGCTAAATACCAGGCCACCCTGGAAAGGGCTATACCGCAAGAGTGAAAGGTAGAATCAACCGAAGAGGTGGACCACTCGCTCGCCCTCCTGACGTCAACGCTCCTCGAGGCCCATAGGACATCAACTACCTACGAAGCCCCGATAATCAACCTTAAGAGGGAGCACCCAAACCTCAACTTAATTATAGCACAGAAGAGGGAAGCGAGACATTATTGGCAAACATCTCGCTCTCCGAGGCATCGGGTAGTATACAACCGACTAAGCGCCCTAGTTCACTGTAGAGTGAAACAGCTTAAAATGATCCATTGGAACGAGTTCATCTCGGAAACAGTCAACGGCGGGGACATTGTATGGAAGATCACTATAAACAACTAAAAGGGTGCACCCAGAGAACTAGAACTCCGGCCATTCACGGATGACAAGGGATGACCTACACAGCCAAGGACCAAGCCGAAGCTATTGCGGAGTCCTTAGAAGATCAATCTAAGCCAAACAGTGAGCTCCAGGACGAGAATTTCTCAACAGTGGTTAGAGAAGAAGTAAATCTATTCCTCGACGATCCCTATGAGGTGCCACCACCCCCTGTGTCCAGAAAATCTGAAGAAGAAGAAAAAACCCGAGAGTGGAAAGAATTTCAAACGATATGCTGTGCCATGCCCCTGGTGCAATCATTATCCTCCTGACTGTCATATTTTCCACCGTACTAAGGTGGGGCTACTTTCCAGAAGTTTGGAAGGTGGCGGACGTGATATTCATACCAAAGCCAGGCAAGGACTCAAAATTTCCACAGAAAAGAATACCTATCAGCTTACTAAGCAGCCTTGGTAAGGTGTATGAAAAAATCATCCTCGAAAGACTGAAACAATTTGCCCAGGAACACCGTATACTCCCTGATAGCCAATTTGTATTCCGGAGCCGCCACTCTACAGTCCACCCAATCACCAGTCTTATCGAAGAGACTACGGAGAGTTTCAACAGTAAGGAGACTACACTCACTGTACTCATGGACGACAGCTTGTTGCAAACCGGGAAGGATGGCGAAAGCTCCCGCCAGCATGATGGGTGGAAACCTAACGGTGCCTACGGAAGCTCTGACCAGCGGAAGCCTAGCTGTCCTTCACCGGTAAAGACCACTGTAAGTGGCACCAACACAAGCGGTAATAAAAGGGCCTCAAAAACTTACGTCAACTTCGACACCTCCCACCAAGGGGTGTCGGTAGGGAATAAACGCCCGGCTGAATTTTCATCAGAATCAGAAGACCGGGTTGCACGCTTCGCGCTTGTTGACAGCTCGTGCGAGTTTGTGGACGTGGAGGGACTGTCTTCAGGCTCAGACCTCACGCTGATGCGCGATGAGTCGAGCCAGGGGTCTGATGATGCGTCTGAAGGATTTCAGACCGTAAGACTCAACCGAAGGGGGAAGGCCGGCAACACCAGGAAGCTACTGGGGGTAACCTTAACCATTTAGGCGGTAGGTCTGGTGATGAAAGCGAGGCCAGCGGTGGCCCGGGCCAGGGTGCGCCAGCGTTAGGTAAAGGTGGGAAGCGGTGGAAACCTACGGGTAAAAACGCAAGCTGTTCCTCACCCCAGCCTGGTACTAGTGGCTCTGGGCCGGCTGGCAGATCAAAGGGGAAGATCCCTTCCATCATATTGTGTGATGTGGATGACTACTCTAAGGTGTCGAGGGCCATCCGGTCCAAGGTTCGAGAGCCTGTAGAGGCGGTCAGGCAACCGGGGGACTGAGTGTGTCTCCAGTGCGGGTCAGAGGAAGATTACCACGCCCTCCAGAAGTTATTGCCAAGCTTGGGGATCGAGCATTGGTCCTACGAGCTGGGACGAGAGCGACTAGTCAGGTTCGTGGTGAAGGGGCTCTTGACACGGACAAACCCTGATTACATCCAGGAAGAGCTAGTGGAGATCGGCTTCCCCTTGAAATCCATCACCCAGATGCTCTACCAATGGAAGTGGGATCAGAAGACCGGAGAAAGGCAGCGGTTGCCGAACTTCGTTGTCTCTCTGACGCCCGAGGAGCATACCGCAAAGCTGTACTTCATATCAGTCCTGTGCGGGCTCCGCGTCAGGGTGGAGAATTACAAGTCTCCAGGTGGCCCGGTTCAGTGCAAGAACTGTTTCCGGTTTGGGCATGTGTATAGGGATTGCCGCGCTAACTCTAGGTGTGGGTTCTGTGGTGGTGACCACGAGAGGGGCGGGTGCCCGGAGGAGAGAAGATCTCCCCCGAAGTGCCTGCACTGCTCAGGAGCTCACTCCTCGGCGTGGCGGGGCTGTCCCACTTACAGGTCCTTGTGGGCGGCAGGGAATGTGCGTGCTTCCGGGGCCCGAGAAGGGAGGACGGATGGGCCAAAATCTCCCCCGAAGTGCCTGCACTGCTCAGGAGCTCATTCCTCGGCGTGGCGGGGCTGTCCCACGTACAGGTCCTTGCGGGTGGCAGGGAATGTGCGTGCCTCCAAGGGTCAAGAAGGACGGATGGGCTAAGTGAAAGCCAGCTCTCGGGGCACGTTGCGGGACGGAGGGCGACCGTGACTCCAGCTCCAACACCAAATCCACTGGTGCAATCTTTCGCCAGTGTCCTGTCAGGGAGACCAACCCCTCCACCTCAGGCCGAGGCACCTGCCAAAGCCACCCTACCAAAACCGGTGGCATCTGGTTCTTCCCTTTCGGTTGAGGGCCCACCCAAGACCGCTCCTCTCCCTATCCCAACCCCTGCCACTACCACAACCCACACCTCTATCCCTACTCCTTTGCACCCTTCCAACCCTTTCCTACCACTCCCAACACCTACCCTTATCACCCCTGCCGGCCCCACACCCGACCCGTTTCCTACACATACCCCTGAGGATGATACCGCAAAGCTAAAAAATTGCAATGATCTTCTCAAGGGCATTCCGGGACTGTATCCATGGGACCTTTCATCGAGTCTCTTGAGGAAGGTCCAAGAGTCTCTGAAGAGTAACCGTGGCCACACCTGCTCATGGAGCATATTATCCTCTACCAGGTATCTCTTAGCAGTACACCCGAATAGAGGAGCACCCGTGCTGAAGGAGCTCTCACGGTCGCACTTTGGAACGCCAACGGAGTCGCAGGGAAGAAGGCTGAACTTAAAAGTTTCCTGGCAAAGCATCGTGTCGATGTAATGCTGTTGGGATAAACCCCCTTGCGCTCTGCAATGAGTTTCTCGTTAGCAGAGTTCATCTGCCATTGGAGTGACCGAACGGATAATGTGGGAAGGGGCGGGACGGCGGTCATGGTCCGCAGGGGCCTTGACCATCACGTCATCTCACTTCCTCCCCATCAACACCTGGAAGCATCGGCTATCCAACTGGTGACCTCGACCAGCCCAGTGCGTCTCATTTCCATCTACTTCCCTCCCTACCGCCGGTTACGACCGGGCTACGAGGGTTGACATGGAGGTGCTGCTTCGAGGTACCACGCCTGTTTTAATCGGTGGTGACTTCAACGCTAAGCACCCTTCATGGGGCTTTAGGATTACGTGCGCTCGTAGCGGACTGCTCCATGACGTCATAGATCTACATGGTCTGGTGGCTTCCGGCCCTCCCACACCTACCCACTTCACTCTCAATCCCATTGGTTTCCCAGACGTCCTAGACTTCGTTGTCTCCAGAGGGATCAAAAGGCGGTTAGTGCCGAAGTCTCTAGCTGAGCTAGACTCGGATCACAACCCCGTTCTTGTGAACCTAGGACGCGTGGTGTCCTTTATAGACCCCTCGAAAAAACCGAGCTAAGGCGCATTGACTGGGACAAGTTTACGAATGTGTTGAGAGAGAGGTTGGGACCCACCCCTACCTTTCGAACAGTAGTAGAAATCGATTGCGGTGCGGAATTTATAACTTCCGCCATCAAAGGGTCGCTCGAAGCTTCGACGCTGAGGCACCGTCCTAAGAGGGCGCCACAGGCTTCTTTGCCCGATTCTATCATCAGGCACGTCCGATAGAAAAATCGGCTGAGGAAGGCTTGGCAAATCTCGAGAGACCCGGTAGACAAGGTCAACTGGAGCCGCAAAGTCAATGCAGTTCGGGAGATGGTCCGAGAATACCGGAACAGTGTCTGGGAGGACAATATTGAGAGCCTGTGCATACAGGACAGGTCCCTGTGGCGCATGACGAGGAACTTTATGCGGGTCCCCGTACCAAGGCCACCTATTGTGGGTCGTAACGGGGTGGCCAACTGCGACCAGGAGAAGGCCGATGCTCTCGCTGAGCACTTAAGAGGCGCAATTTGTACCGACTGACAACCCGTCAGACCCGGTGCACGTTGCGCACGTGGCTCAGGTCATCGGTGCGGTCTCGATAAAAACCCTTGGATGAACCTGAACCCACGGAGGTGACAGAAATGTCGCAGGCGATAGCCGCTCTAAAATTAAACATGGACCCCGGACCCGACGGTATCAATAACGTGGTCCTCAGAAAGCTGCCCTTGGAGGCGATTAACTTCCTCGTGGAGTTATTCAACGCAGTCCTGTTCCTGAGTCACTTCCCTGAGCTCTGGAAACACGCCAACGTCCTCTGCTTTCATAAACCGGGCAAGGACTCGGCCCTAGCTTCGTCCTTCCGACCGATCAGCTTGCTCGACTGTCTAGCCAAGTTGTTCGAGAGACTACTACTGACGAGACTGACCCGACATGTTCGCGAGGCGGGCATCTTGGTGGACGAGTAGTTCGGCTTTCAGGAGGGACACGCTACGTCTCACCAACTCGTCCGGCTCGTGGAGCAGGTCACGAGGAACATTCAACATTAACAGGCTGATTGGTGCTTTCTTTCTCGGCGTGGCAAAGGCCTTCGGCCGTGTTTGGCACGAAGGTCTCCTTTTCATACTCCTCTCCTTGAACCTGCCCTTCTACCTAGTTAAGGTTGTTCAATCTTATCTATCCCACCGCACCTTCTCCACTACCTTTCGGAACGCCATCTCCCAAGTCAAAAGCATCCAGGCTGGAGTGCCGCAGGGTTCCATCGTAAGCCCGGTGCTCTTCATTCTGTATGTGAACGACATTCCAAAATCCCCAGACACCAAGTTTGCACTGTATGCGGGCGACACGGCTCTAGTAGCGGAGTCGTGGCGAGGGCAGCTGGTGGAGAGGCAACTCAAGACGCATCTGACTCAGTTGGAGGGGTGGCTGACCACCTGGAGGACAAGAATTAACGTGGAGAAGAGCACAGCAGTGCTCTTCACATGGAAAAGAAAGTTCTATAGGCCGGCCCCACTACGGCTGTTCGGAGAATAGATCCGATGGGCGAACAGTGTTAAGTACCTGGGACTTACGCTGGACACCAAACTGACCTGGAGACGACACTGTAACGAGAGACTCAACAAGGCGAGGCAAAGGCTGGGAATTCTAGGCCCATTGCTTAACAGGCGTAGCGCCCTGTCTACAAGGAACGGCCTGACGCTGTACAAACAGTTGCTCAGACCTATCCTCGACTATGCGTGTCCCGCTTGGGGCCACTTGGCGGACACGCATATGAGGAGGATGCAGACGTTCCAGAGCGTGTGTCTGAGGATCATTGTGGGCGCACCTTGGTATGTCCGGAATGAGACTCTACACCGCGACCTGGATATGCCTACCATCAAGGACCACTTCCGGGGACTGGCGCAGTCTTTCTACGCCAGACTTCCCGGTGCCACCAATCCTCTTATCCAGGGGCTTGGGAACTACGTCATCGACCCTGGTGGGTGCCATCGACGTCCCAAAGCCCTGCTCGGATAAGCGAGATGTGACAACAGTGGTTTGGGAGGCTCTCACCAGCCCCCCATAGAGTAGTGTCTCCGCACGTAACTCTAAAAACCCTTATTCGGTTTCCCAAATACTCTTTCCCCCCACCATAACTAATAATGTTTTCTCTGTTCCAGAACTTCGTGAAACGCGACAACCCGTCTTTTTACTTGCGAACTACACGGTGTGACCAATTGGTCGGTACGTGTTGGAACTTGCTCTCGTGCTCCCCTTCAGGGAGCATCAGAGCATGTCATTTCGATTGCGATTGCGATCACATAATACTCCGGACACGTATATGAGGATGATGCGGGCGTTCCAGAGCAGGTGTCTATGGATCATTGTGGGTGCACCTTGGTATGTTCGGAATGAGACTCTGCATCGCGACCTGGATATGCCTACCATCAAGGACAACTTCCGGAAGCTGGCGCAGTTCTTCTACGACAGACTTCCCGGTGCCACCAAAACGCTTATTCAGGGGCTTGGAAATTATGTCATCGACCCTGGAGGGTGGCACCGACGTCCTAAGGCCCTGCTCAGATAAGCGAGCAGTGTCAACCAGCGGTTCGGGAGGCTCTCACTCAGTCCCCCATAAAGTAGTGTCTCTAAAAACCTTATTCGGTTTCCCAATATACTTTATGTTTCCCCGCACCAGTATTAATAATATACTTTTCTTTGTTTCAGAAACTTCGCGAAATGCGACAATCCGTTTGTCTTAGTATCGGAAACCACACGGTGTGACCAATTGGTCGGTACGTGTTGGAATTTTCTCTCGTGCTTCCCTTCATGGTGCATCAGAGTATGCTGATGTGATGTGGTCACATTTTGTATTATATTGTATCAATTCGACGGAGGAACAACTTGGACGTAGAACTACATCAGCGGACAGAGCAACTGGTGACTATGATGTGTGAGGCGTCTGTCTCTCCACCTCACCGCAGCTGAAGCCTCTTTTGAGACATTAAGTACCTGTATCTACAATTTAGAATCTGGATTAGATTCTAAACTCCTCTTTTCTATGTCCATAAGACATAGTTCTTTCAGTCAGAATGTCTGACTTTATTTTCCTATGCCCATATGACGTAGTTTATATTCAAGGGCTTAATGCTCTATTTAACTAGGTACAGACGATTTTATCTACTGGGTCAGTGTGCCTGATTTATTTTTTTAAGTCCTTAAGACATAGTTATATATGTTAGGAAATAATGACTCCCTAAACGTTATGACCACGTGTATGACCTTTCTAAGATGAATATCAGGTTATCTAAAGTTTTCTTTAATGCCCTAGTTAGGTCGGTGACAGATAGCAGTCACTATTGTCTCCTCTTAGTGTATCTATTTACGGTATGGTGCGCAACCTGTGGGATCACTCCTAGTTTGTAGTAGTAGCTAGTATTTTCTCTCCGGCCCCCTTAGGCGTCGTTTGTATCAAGTTATACTAATATTGCTTGTACTATTTATTGTGTGCGCTAGTAATGGGTGGAAATATAAATATACTATTAAATGTCCAGGCAGTACTAATTAGGAATTGACCGGCCATAGTATTTTAACCATGTATTATTATTATTATTATTTGGGTTTAAAGGCCCATCGACACATTGAGGTCATTAGGGCCTTGAAAGATATTAAAAACATAATTAAGTCCCCATAGGGGTGACACACAATAATGCACGTGCAGAATATACAGGTAAATTCACAATATACAAAATAATAAATGATATAAATATAAAATAATAGATAAAAAAGCGATAAAATACCCATCTGAGACACTCCATAAGAGTGCTAAAATGGGCTCTTAGTATAAATTAAGTGATACACCTGCTATAAAAACCACAGGTGTATCACTCCAATAAAAAGACAAAACAAACATATTAAAATGACACAACATGTTAAAATAATAATATGTTAAAAAGACAAAACAAACATGTTAAAGTGTACTAAAACTGTTAAAACATCAAAACCAAAATGTTAAAGAATGTTAAAAAGATCTCAATATGAGATAAAATCCAAATGATCCACTTTATAAAAGTGACTCAAATGGCATTAAAAAGATCCACGTGGCATATAAAACGGAGTAAACAAATAACTCCATCCGCGCTCCATCTTGAGAGCCAGGCAGATAGGGGCATATTTACGACACTCCACCATAATGTGATACACACTAAGAGCAGCATCGCAAAACTCACACACTGGGCGTGGGTCCCCTCTCAATAAAAACCCATGGGTCAATGATGTGTGTCCGACGCGAAGTCTTGTCACGATGACCTCTTCTAGACTTTCGTATAGAAGAGGGCCACCGCAACACACCATCCCTGATGGACCGCAGCTTGTTCTGAGCAGGTATCGAAACCTACTGCTCGTGCCAGGTGCGTAAGACCCCATGTCGAACATAGCTCTTTAGATCTAAAAACATGACACCCAGACTAGCCTCAGGAGACAGGCGTGCTGTGCTGCCTCCTTGGCCGCCTGGTCCATCAGTACATTTCCTGAAAGACCGGCGTGACCAGGAATCTAGCAAAAGGCGAGCCGGGTGCTTAATGAATCAATTTTTTAAATATGTTCATGTATCATTTGCACGAGGGGATTCCAGGAGTAGAGTGTGAACAATGCCAACAGAGCACTCATGGAATCCGTGCAGATAAGAAGCAAATTTAAAATTGGATCTTTCTACAACAAAGGCGGATCCTACGGAGGCCCCGCATTTTGAGCCATCTGTGTAAATGCGTTTAAAACCCCAAAAGCAGGTTGCAAGGAGCTCATTAAAGGTCCTCTCGTATACAAAGTATGGGGTGGTCGCTTTAGGGAACTTGGCAAGGTCAAAATGGCATTGAGGTAGGCGTATCGTCCAGGGAGAAACTCGAACTGGGGATGTGGGGATAGTCTTTTGCAGGACTATCCCACACGTGTCAAAAACTGATAGCATCCTGATCCCAACCAGCCTTGTACTACCCCATTTGGTTTCATACAAGACACGGTTAGGGGGATGAAACACAGGACGGTAGGCAATGTAGTTTCGACACATAAGATGACAGAAGATAGGACCGCCGGTAAGGAAGAGGGGGGCTTAGCGGCGTCGGCACAGATGCTGACTGGACTGGTAAGAAAAGCGCCAGTAGCCAGTCGAATGCCAGCATGGTGGACACTATCTAGCATCTTTAACACTGAGGGTCTAGCTGAGCCATAAACAAAGCTGCCGTAATCAAGTTTTAATCTCACCAAAGTTCTATAGAGGCGCATTAAGATTTCCCTCTCAGCCGCCCAAGAGCGACCGCTAACTACTTTAAGTAAGTTCAGGACATCTTGTAAATGTGAGGAATGCCAGGTCTCCACCGTGGTTCGGATTCCACGTTAAACTGTAGGTCCTTCATTTCATCTCACAATCACCCTACCATTACACATTAGCGTAAGTGCATATAACCCGAACGGGTAGTAAGACGCGGTGCTATTAATAATAATAATAAGAAGAAGTTCAGTGCTTTAACACACCTCGCTTTCAGGTCTTTGATGTGGGGAGTCCAATTTAATTTAAAATCAAATAAAAGTCCCAGAAACCTTAGACTCTCCGAGACTGGTAAAACAACGTGGTTCATTAAAATATTGGGGGCTAGCTGTATTCCGCATAATCTATGAAAGTGGACGACCGTTGTCTTGGCCGCTGAGAAGGTAAAGCCACTATGCGTTTTAACCGTGTAGATGTATGATTGCTCGCCATGTACTATTTTTAAAATGCTGGTTCCTCTTCAAGATAATTGTTCTTTGGTTTATGTAACTCTCAATGGGTTTATCCTTATAGTAAATCTATAAAATTAGGCTTAAATACCCCTTGTTACTATTCACTTTAATTTCTTTATTAGTCATGCATAGACATATCAGGTCTAAGACTAGGATCAGCTTGGCTTAATTGTCTTTATGTTTTGTAAGTGAATACAGTTATCTTAAATAACAATGGACTATTTGATTAAAGATTTATTTAAAACGTATGTAGTTCTTTTTCTGTTGTTTACATTTTATTAAATTGATTTGTTGACTTATATATTTCTCTTATGTCTCATCCTTCCCAAAACTTCCTTAGTTAACTTTGTAATCGTCACTTCTACTTGATAGGAGAAGCGAAGATTTCAAGTTTTGAGTAAATATTTCTATTTTTAAACAATGGAGTGATAAAGTCAGTATAGGGTCCCGTACCATTTATTTTGTTCAAGCGAATGTTTGTAAATTGTATAGTTGTAAGAAAACGTCAAAATTTATAGATTAATTACTTTTCTGAAAAGGTTTGTTTATTGAAAGGGGGTAAAGAGGTGAGTTGGTGGGGGTGGTATTATTGAAACCTGATATATTGTGCTCGGATAGTCAAACCCTTTTCAACGACCAATTTGAAAAGTGATTTGTTTCACTCAGAAGTGATGTTATTAATGAGGACTGCAACAAGCACTCCCCAGTGTCCAATAACTCAACCTGACTCAAGGAATGCAGCAAAATTTCCATCAGGCTGAGTGTCTGGTATATATAACTTGTCACCCGCCTCAGTGGCGTAGTTAGCTAATGCGCTAGATTCGTGTTGAGCTAGACTGCCAAGAACAGAGAGATCGAGTTTCGAATCTCGTTCAGGTGAACTGGGGGAGGAGGGTTTTCTAAATGGTTTTCCACTTTTCCTCTACGCAAATGCGGGTTCACTTCCTCTAGATTCAACCTTCCCAATTCCTACTTCACAAGCATAATTAGTAATAAAGCATATAATACAAACAGGTCGTCGTCATTATTATTATTATTATTTGCTAATGTTAATAATTCACAACAATATTTAGAAAAATTACATTTAAAGAAAAGTTATTTAAGCCTAGAAATAAATTTAGTTTTACATTCTTCATAATACTGTAGCCAATGCTACCTCCTCCACCGATAAGAGCTAGTTCCAAGAGTGCCGGTTATGCCAACATACATGTATTAAATATGATTAGACCCAGAAAAAGAGGAGGGTTAGGAACAGGGTTCGCGGAAGATGATTGGATCATATGGGATAGGAATGCATGACAAAACGCATACTCGCTCAGCACCAAACGAGTTCCCAAACACACTAGATCACTATTCTATGAAAGAATAGAAGTTACTAGTACAGCCTCGGACATAGTCGAAAGCTCTACCAACGCCTCCAACCGGTCATTTCTTGAACCCTGATTGTGTCAGTCTGTTGACCCTGTGGTGTGGTGTTGTCTAGACCTGTTCATTTAGCATGGATCCATCATCTGGTGTTTTGGAGAGATGGGGTAACTTGGGTAAGTTGATTACGCTACTTCTTCTACTAATTTGTTTTGTAGCTAAGAACACTGTTACAAACGTTTTGACCATTGGTGGACGTGTGCCAGGCAGATGTAAGCCTTACCTTAAAATTGTGTGTCTACATTTGAAACAACGTAATTGTGACATCAGACTCAAGGAGAGTACAGCAGTATTTGGAGGTTGATCACTGTAGCTTAGATCCTGTAGTTGTTTGTTGATGATGGTAACTATGAGAGTATGCAAGCATGACACAAACACATACAATTTATTGGTGGTTGGAGTGAGACCAGCTTGCATGGGAAGGAGGGAGGGAAATCGAGGGTGGGGAACATTTGTTTAGTAATTAATACAATTATTTGTAGAAGTTATACTTTATTATATATTAGAGCGGTTTTGTTATGTGTATACCAAGATGACCTGAAAATAGGCCATCTCTGAGCATAAGTTGTATCCTAAAAATGCAATCACTTAGATAGTGGAAAACCATGTACAAAATAAAAATCACATTGATAGAAAGCAAATATATAATATATCTTTATATATCTCTTTAAGGAAAAACTCTTTTCGCTTTATGAGGTAACTGTATTATATTTAAAAGAAGGTACAGGAAAGGTGGTCCAATTTCTCCCTTTTGTGTTTTTTTTGTTTCCTCTTCTAGGAAGTTGTGTTACGCGTTTCACACTCCGCCCTGAATAATTCCGATAGAATGAAACCTAGGTCAAGGGAATAGGTGGTAACAAACGATTTTCTTTAAGAGGCAACCCTTAGTTCTTTGTCCAATGGAAGCAGTGTAAAGTGTGAACTGTGTTCTTATTTTCATTGTAAAAGCCACATTGTGTTCATCCCTTGTATATGTTTTTATCCACTTTTCCTGTGCCTTCTTCCAAGTACAATACAATATATCTTTAGTTATGTTCATGGTTAATTTTAGTAAAGAATATATAGTTAAGAAAGATTCAGTGAAATCTTACTTAGCTTTATATTATTTTTATTTTTATTTTTATTTTTATTATTTTTATTATTATTATTTTTATTATTATTATTATTTTTATTATTATTTTTATTATTTTTATTATTATTTTTATTATTATTTATTAATTATTATTATTTTTATTATTATTATTTATTAATTATTATTTTTATTATTTTTATTATTATTATTTATTAATTATTATTTTTTTTATTTTTTTTATTTTTTTTATT
>CABFOV010007386.1:18609-28745 GCA_902141375.1 Timema poppense
CAGCACCACGTCTTACTACCCGTACGGGTTATACACACTTACGCCAATGTGTAATGGTAGGGTGATTGTGAGATGAAATGGAGGACCTACAATTTAACGTGGAATCCGAACCACGGTGGAGACCTTTATATTTATAATATATCTCTTTAAGGAAAACCTGTTTCGGTTTTTGTTATATTTGAAAGAAGGTACAGGAAAGGTGGATATAAACATATAAAAGGGGACAAACACGATATGGCTTTTACAATTAAAAGAACACAGTTCACACTTTACAATGCTGCTGCTAGACAAAGAGGTAATGTCTGCCTCAAAATTGATCATTTCCACACAGTTTAATCCAGGTTTCATTTTATAATAACTCATCAGGAGGGAGTGTGAAATGCACAATGCATTGATAGGGAGCAGATTCAAACATATTTATTTGCGACAAGAATTGATAACATTTTACTATATTATTTGTGTTGTAATATAGGTATTGTTAATATCCATCAAAAATGATAGCTGCAGAAAATAATATGACTTTATGTATGAATATATTAAAATTCAAAGTAAGCTTGCTACATTTTAGGGTAAATAGAGTGTAGAGCATAATCTTGTCACGGTTAAGTGATAAAAAACAGCATTTGTTGTGTTTGGGAACAAATGCATAAATTCATCAAAGATAATAAATGTGCTATGTATGATTTAAGGGTACAGTTATAAGCAGCACAAAGGTTTTATAAAAGCAGCTTTTGGGAGAAAATTGTGGCCCAGTGACGTGTCAGTACAGGATAGATGTGTAAGAACTATTGTACCTGGCTAAAATGTTATAACACAAGGGTGGCCAACTACATGGTCTTTGGGAGCCACAACCGTTGAGGTAAGATTGTGAAGAGCCGCAACAACAACTACATTTATACGCAGATGCCGTTCCTCCTCTTATTTTAAGGCCCCAACTCGTTTCCAACCAATAAGCCTGTTGTGTATGAATACAATTGACATTTTTTTTTTATTTCAAGTTGAATGATGTCTAAAAACGTAAATATGAAGCCGAGAATAGAGATTTTAAGAGTGGGAGGGGGAGAGTAGGCTAGACATGGTGAGACAGTTTGCACCTTATTTTAAATAACAATGGTGCAGTTCATGGCCAGTAATCTTGAGTTGCATATCATTTAGTGACGTATCATACGCATCAGTACTTTCAGCAAAGAATTTTCTGTTGGTTTCATTCTAAGGCAAAATTAAATTAATAATATTACTTGGCCTGTTTTTGTCTTTTCTTGTTATGACAAATTTATTTTTACATTAATTTAAAGAAGCAAAATATAACAAATGTTTTTTTAATACGTTCAAACAATTAGTAAGGTCTGTTTTGAGTGTTTTAATTACAAAATTTTCTGAAAAATATGTTTTGTATGATTAAGGGCCGGTGTTATGACTACCGGATAAATATTTCTATCAGGAGGTTAAAGTTAGCGACCAGATAAAGGTTATCAGCCACTTTAATGTTTTATGCATATTATGAACTGAATTTATCTTCCAGATAGCTATCTGTAGGATAAATATATTTTCATGCAGAAAACCCAAGGTTAGTATTGTTTTTACTGGTGCGCGCATGCGTATAGGCCCTGATGTTAAGGCCACAACCTAGATAGTGGTGACAACGCTCAACATTTGTTTTAATAATGGTGGCTAAATGAATGCGAGGAAATAGATGGCGTCATGTGGGTGCAGAAGCTAAGATGTCTTCCAAGTACTAATTTCGGTGTCTGCTAAAATAAGGTTAATAGTTGGGTACGTTTATAAAATTGCATTTATTGTACTCAAATTTAAATAATTTGTTCTTATATAACTATAACTCTACAAATAGCTTGTCAGTTTTTATGGAAGTGTGAATTAAATGTTATAACTTTATATAGTTAGTGCTGTGCTGTGCTTTCTAAACACATGAACCAAAAGTTTAACCTAAAAATAGATTCTGATAGGTGAAATCTCATGAAAAATAACGCGTTCCTATGGCAACAACCATTTTAACTTCCAGATAAATGTTTTCAGGTACTTAAGCCTCCCAATAAAAATGTGATGGATAAATACATTTTATCTGGCAGATAAATGTTATCCGATTGTCAAAAGATGCACTTTTAACTTAACCACAAGATAGAAATATTTAACAGCCAGATTAATTTTAATCCAGGAGTCATAAGACCGGTCCTGATGACAAAATTGGGTCCAAGAAAAGTTTTCAATCTTTATAAAATCATTTATTCCTTTGCAATGAGAAAAGAGCCGCGTGACTAGTGGGTGCGAGCCATATTGTGGCCAGCCCTGTTATAACATTTAGCACTGCATTCCTACTAAAGTGCTGTCAAATTATCATATGAAGAAACTTATTTGACAGTTTTAGACATTGTTAGATCTACTTTGATGGAAGTAATGTGATCTGCAAGTGTTACTTTTGATAGATATTACATATGCCTATAAAATAATACTAATAATATAATAAAATATAAATGTTTGTATTTTCTAAAAGGTCCTTCTTAACAAAAGCCTATATTTTATATACCTTTCCTCCAAATAGGTTAGTTGGGAACTATTAAAAAATTCCATTATACCCCTGAAAATCAACAAAGACAAGCTGATCTTCCAAGCAATTTAATTTCCCATGTATTTACTAGATTAGCCTTGAACTCTTGTTTAAATCATTCTAATATTAAGTACAATTAATTAATTTCAAACAATCGTTGATCAGCTGAAGTGTAATGACAGATTCTGACAAATAGGGACAAGCATAAAATGCCATTTGAGCTAAAAGGACATGTTCATAATGTTCATAATGGCACTCAACAAGAGTTTCAGAACCCCTCCTAATAGCGTTGACTCCTGTTTTGCTCCAGATGCAGGCTAGCTAGACACTCAACCTAACAGAGATTCAAAACAGAGACTCACGACTCTGACAATATCTCCTCAATCGTCTTGTCCCCGTGCAGCGGAGAGTTGCTGAGTGCTGGCTCACTCTCTAGGAACTCCCTCAGCTCTGACTCAAGGTCAGGAACATCCCCCACCTCCCCCCTTTCCTCCTCTGCCTCCGCCTGGGACGAGGTACCTTCCACATCCACTTCATCCACCAGTGTCTCTGAGGCCACGGATGTGGGGTTTTCCTCCTCTGCCGGGGCCGGGGAGTTGGGTTCTGAGCTTGGGTGAACGCCCATGGCTTTGCGCACAGCCGACACTGGCGCTATCGCACCAGGCGACACTTTCTTCGCCATGTCTTTCAAGTTTTCTGTGATCTTCTCCGCTGTAAAGAGAGGATCTCAGTGACACAAGGTGTTTTATGTGGAAGAGCTCTACCACTTGCTCAAGAAGAGAGCTTGGGCAGATCTTAATGTCACTGTGGGCTTACAACCAGTAATTTGTGACTAACAAAGGCATTTAGCTCTTATTTTCATTTTATCTAATATTGAGTTTAAAGCTGGATATTTGAAAACATGATATGCATAAGAGGTCAACTTTCCAAGAGTGATGTAGTTTTGTTTATTCCATTTTTGGTTATGTAAACATTAATTGTTTGTAGGGACGTGCAAAAACTCACCGATCTCATCTTGAAAGTTAAAAATGAATCTCAAAAATTCAAAAAATGTGAAAAAGTTGAAAAAGAAAATAGCTGCCTTTAGAAAATTTGTATAAACCTAACTGAGATTTTTTTTCTAATAATAAAATTAAGACCCACAATTTTTCACAAAAACAGTCTTTTCATTAAGTCATGTACTGGTTATAAATATTGCTTTTTGTCTTTCAGTATCAAACTTTGACATTATAAACTGTTAGAATACAAAATTAAACTATAAATGGTACACATTACACCTATCACTATTTTATTAATTGAATTTAAAATGTGTGTGGGTTATGTCTTAAGTGCTTGAATGGATTATAAGTTAATCCAAATAAAGCGCCAGGCTGAATGTCAAAAGAAACTGTATTAACTAAATATTTACTTTAGTAAATATAATTTACATTTTTATACTTTCAAAGAAAGTTTTCTCATCTTGTTCTTCCATATCAATATTCTTTCATATTGAAAAAGTGGTTTTCGCACATCCCAGATAATTACATAGCTCGAAACATTAATTATAATTTACAAAATATTATTTTGCAAATTAATCATTAATTAATTAATAGTTTGTTAAGTATTTAACAACAAAAAATGACCAGTGGTATATTTTCTTTCGAATACTTTTAATGGCAAAACTTCATAATTGTCAAAGCTGTAATTTTATTTTCAAATCAAAGTCAAACATGTTGAATATTCAATGCTGAGTCAAGGTTTTCAAACCTTTTTACACCCGTAATAGTTCATTACTATAGACCAGTTTTCAATATGAGTCGCACTGTATAAAGTCCACTTCGAGCATTTTAAGTGAAGCTGAATCACACTATATTAATTAAAAAGGCCTGCAAAATTGAAGTTTTTGAAAAATACAAGAAAAGTTTTTGCTGAGTTTTATGTTATTTGGTGGGCTGATTTCAAAAATGACCTCCATTTTTTCCCATCATGTTAGGATTTTTTGTAAAATCAATATCGATATTTTTGCTAAAATCCTATTTGAAGAGGAATTCTCTCGAACAATTTTGCATGTACTATCCGGCAACAGTAGTTTTTATCCATTTTAATCTAGGTAAAGTAATCGATTCTTGGTGAGGCAAATTAATTTTTCAGCAATTGATTAATTTTTATAGGTTTAAATGGATGAAAACCACTGTTGCCAGATCGCACAAGCCACCTCTAGTCGAGAGAAAACCAAACAGTTCCCTTGAGTTTAAACTTTTTACATCAAATTATGGTGCAGTTTCTAGAAGAAAATCACCAACTTACTATTTTAATTTGTTCTTATTAAGGTAACTTACATAAAACAGACAACTGAACTGACCAAGAGGAGCAAATATTATGTATGTGTACATGAAAGTTTGAAACAAATTTTAAACTTAGCAAAAAACAAAACAACAACAAAAGTTTCAACTAAGTATGTACTCTTTTTCCTTTGAAACTTCTTTTTGGCGTTCTTCTTTTATATTCAATCTCAGGCCTATCTCGTGTTAACATCCAAAAGTAGTCGGCGAGCATGTTCTTGTCCCATCTTACTTGATATTTGCGCTCCATATCTTTGATGGGTGGAACCTTTCACCCTGTTCTTCGCTGACTGATCCTAAATTTTCGGGGGAAATGTCCACATGTGAGTGAAGGAAATGTGTTTTGACACTCATGGAGCAACCCAACGCTTGAAATTTGTCCAGCATATTCATAACAACTGCTTTATAGTCAGGATCCTTGTAATTACCCAGAAATTTACTGACGATTCTTTGAAGGCAACCCAAGCTTCTATTTCCTTTGTTGTCATGCTAGTCTCAAATTCTTTATCCTTCATAAGCTTGCAGATATCTGAAACAACAAAGATCCCCTCTTTCAACTTGGCTTCGGATAAACCTGAAAACTTTTTGCACAGGTATTTGAAACAATCGCCATCTTTTGGAATAGCCTTGACAAACTGCTTCATTACACCTAAATTTATATGCAGAGGGGGTAACAATACTTTTTTTTGGATCAACTAAACTGTTCCAAATCACATTCTTGGTGCCTGGTTCAAGATTTTGTCTTTTCAGCCATTCTTTTTTGACCCAATGTTGAACCTTATCACAGCTGTCCCACTCACAAATGAACCATGGGAACTTTGTATATCCGCCTTGTTGACCAAGAAGCATGAAGATAACTTTCAAATCACCGCAAATGGTCCAACCGTGGACGGCATATTTTATTTTGTTGAGGACGAGAGCCAGGTTTTCATAGCTTTCTTTTAAATGTACTGAGTGTCCAAATGGTACAGATGTCTATTGGCTTCCGTGATGAAGGACAGCTTTAAGGCTCCTTTTCGATGAATCTATAAACAACCTCCTCCATTCATCTTTATCGTATGTGATATTAAATTTTCTCATCAATCTGGGAACATCAGAAAAATAGATCAGATTCTTCTCTCCCTCAAGTACTTAACAAATTCCTTTTCTCGATTCTTGTACCAATAAAAGAAGGTTTCTTTGGCCAATAAGTTTATTTATTTCAATCTGGAGCCCAACAATTCAGCTGCCTCTTTCGAAAGGCCCAGATCTCCAGTCATATCGTTAAGTTTAACCTGAGTGAAGGGCTGAGGTGAATCGCCTCCAGAGGGCTTATATTCGGTATCGGAGCCTTGAACTTCTGGATTTTCTAAGTCTGAAGACACTGAAGAGATGACTGGCAATTCAGTTGGAGTCAAAGGCACTGGCACATCAGGTCCATGAGGAACAGGACGTATGGCCGATGGAATTTTATCAAAATAAGAGATTAGCTTTTGATTTTTGCGGTTATACCCACGGACATGGCAGGAACAAAAGTAACAATCATCAGAGTAGTTTTTTGGCTCCCTCCATGGTATAGGAATTCCAAATCGTAAAGCAGTCTTCTTTCTTATGAGCCATAAGTGTAGATCATTGAGGCGCTGCACACAAACTTTATGAGGGGCCCACGATTTGTCCTGGTCTCCGAGTTTTGTGCCAAAATACGCAATATAAAGTTTTCATACATAGTCTGTATTGCTCCTCATGTGATTTTTAATAACACTATATTCGCCGCATATGTAACAAAAGTTATCTGGTCAATTTTCACAATATCTCGAACTCAAAGCCATATTTCACAAAACGCACAGAGAAAAGCAACCATTAAAATTGTTTCTGTGATGAAGTTTCCACTTGTCACTGTATCAGCGCATGCACGACACTACACATGAAAGAAAAATTGAGACGAAATTAGAAATTTCCAAGTCTTTTATCTTAATACGAACATGGTAAGAGAGATAAAATGAGTCCCTCATGAGGACATCTCTTTTATATCTTTTCTGATGACTCCAGAAAAATTGAGAAAATTCAGTCTTAAGAAAGATAACATGTTTGGGATCAATCCAGATAAAGCTCGAAAAAATATAAGGTGACTGCCGATTACACTCAGCTTAGTAAGCATTCCTGTGAGGTCAGTGAACCAAGATAAAGAACTGAGATAAGGATTCACATACTATTGGTAGAGAGAGAAGTTGCGACGGGTAGGTATCACAGAGAGGTATTCTGTAGGTTTCACCACAGTAGAATGATGGTCAGGCAGGGAGGAAAGAAGAGGAAAAAAGTTTATGGTAAATTTTCATAAAAATCCAAGTAATTTAATTTTTCAAGAAAAGGTGACGTGATAGAAATTTTTCATTATATTTTTAAAAATAAGCACCAAAAAAATACATAAAGTTCATCTATCAATTCCCTTGTATTTTTTTAATCACAGGCCTGTGTTATTAGGGATGGATATAAATTACATTTTTACTGTAGGAAATGAATAAAATGTGAAATGAGTCCAAATATTGGGACTGGGGACGAGAAATTATAAAAATGACACTTTTGAAATAATTTTATATTAAAAATATTTTTTATCATTGTTCAGGCATCCGTTTGCTCACAAGTCATTGACCTTGTAGTTGACCCCACATGCGCATGCACACACACAAATTACTCATTTAAGGGTGCACTAGCTCTTCCCACCCCCACCCCCCTCCCTTTCTCAAGTTTACTACAGAATAAAGAAGAAGGCAGTCTACAAAAGAAATTTACAATAATGAGTCGGCAGTACCTGCTGGTGAAGCTGCGAGTGGGGGATAGGGGGAGGGGAAGGGGGCGGGGGATGGGGATTATTGTTGGGTGAAAAGTGGAGGAAGCGAGGTCAGAAGGTTGGATAACATAGACAAACACACCTCCCAGAAAGTATATGTACTCACCAAGGTGCACCTCATTGTCAGAGGGCTGTACAACATGAGCGAGATGAGGTGGTGGAACCATGCTCAGACGATCATTTTGCACCTGCTGCAACTTTTGCAACAAGTTGGACGTGTGGTCTAAACCTGCCTGCACGGCTTCTTCGGATGCCTTCTGCTCCTCGTTTCGCTTCCGCTCTTGTTCTAAATTCAAATACCAACCTTAGATATGTAAGAAATTAAAAATAAACTTCGATAATAAAATGGAGCTTAAGCTTCCAAACTGCTGGATTAGGAGACTACAGGTAGTTTCACCTCAACAGTTAACACATTGAAAACCAGTTTAAAATTATAACCCAAATTATAGGTTGAGGATGGCTGTTTTATTTTTCAATAACTCAATGGACACCGAACCTCAACCTTCTTGTCATAAGCTAACACCTAGGCAAGCACGACAAGTAATCTACATGCCCACTGATGCGGGTTGTCAAATAGGGTGAACTCAGCACCCGCACATACCAAAATTGTCAATGAAGCTTGTGTCGATGCCAAGGTCAGCTAGTGACTTTAGGGCAGTGTAATCAACCTCGACATCTGGTTGAGGTGTCGTGGGTGGTGGTGAAGGAAGGTGAGGTTTGCCCTCCAGTAGCTGCCTGATGCGTTCCTCCTCTTCCCGTAGCTTGCGCCGATCCTCGAGAAAGCGCTTGGTCTTGCGGTGCTCTCCACTTGTCAATAAGTCCAGAAGATCATCCACCATTGTCAGCGTGAAGTCACAGTCCTTAGAGAAGTCGAGAATGCTGTGACAGTCAAAAATTAATAAATGTAAGTTGGAAAGAACTGGTCTGTCTCAAAATTGTCTTGTGACCAAAAAATTGTTTCTTGCACCAACCAAGGGGTTCACAAACTTTTTGAGACCACTCCGCCCTTCACATGTCAGATTTTCTATGTGACGCCCCTGTATCCAATATTTTAGTAAAATGCCCAAATTCAAATTGGCGGCATTTTTTTAAAAATAAATTTGTCATTTACATTAATAGCTTGTATTCTATTAACTGTAAAAATACCATATTAAAACCAAATTACAGAATTGAATGAGAAGGAATTAGGATGGACATATTTTTATTGTACATGATCTCATGTGTACAGTTTGTTCATAATGGCGAAACTAGGGCTCTGCAAGTACTTGGATTTCGAGCTTTGAGCTCTTCCTATGAGCTCGAGATCGAAAGTTTTGAAGATTTGTCATTTTCAAGCTTTCACTTGATGTACTTAATAATCAATTTTTAAAACGCAATAGTGAGCACAGGCTATTTAATTGAGATAATATGGGCATTTCCCCTTATATATCATTTGGTTACTTAACAAATTGTTAAAAATTAATTTCAATTTTCACATAAATAACGTAATAGAGCTATAGAACCACTTTCGACCTGTAGATATATTCAATATTGTCGTCGATTTTGAATTATGCCTGATTGAGGTTGTTTACTTGTATTACCATAACAAAGCTATGAAAATAAAAATAGCTAAAATTATTAAATAATTGAATGATTCTTTTTACTGTTTTTACCTGGTACCTTTCTAAAAGAATAATTCATGTTAAATTAAAAATGTAATATCAAGAATATATTATGTTAATTCTTTTCCAACTTAAGATATTTAAAACTCGTATTAATTAATAATTGCATCTTATACTTGGGCACTAAACTTTTTGCCTTTCTTAAATACATTATTAATTAGTCTTCATTTTTAAGCCTCCACACCCTTATCCTTCTGTCTTGTTTTTTTACTATTCTCCTACATTCCCATCCCACTATATCTGGTCACTAGACACACTTGGTATCACCTTAACATTTACAGTCTGCCTTTTCATTTTCTTGTCCATTAGGAAATAATCTATTACAAACCTTTACTCCTCATTCTAGCTGTATCTAGTAATTGTTTGGCTCTCTCTTTTCTTCTAGTACTAAATGTTTACAAGATTCATTCTATTTTGTGCACATAATTCCAGTAGCCTTTTACTTTTTTTTTATTTCCTCATTCATCATATACTATCACGTTCTCAAAAGTTTATTTCTCTTTCCCAACTTGAGCATTAAGGTCTCCCATCACTCATTGCCTTTCCTTTACCAAGTATCTCTCTAATTCTAAATAATTATATATTATAGAGCACTAGGCTAAATCATGGTTTAAATTAGGAGGGATAGCCAGCACACTTACCTTGGTGATACTGTAGTAGAAATTGTTTAGATATAACACTAAAAATACACATAAACACATTTTTAAGGACAAGCTTTCACTGTCACAGACAGCTTCATCAGGTCAGGAGAGTAGACTGATGCT
>CABFOV010007387.1:3668-14020 GCA_902141375.1 Timema poppense
CCCCCCAACCCAAAGTCAAATGTAATAAGCAGGCAAAAAGGAATACCTCAATAATTTGCTAAGATGAATTAGGCTTATTTTTGCTATTTAAATAAAAAATAATAATTATAAGGGCAGGCAAAAAGGAATAAATCAAATACACTCGACATTTATGTCCTGAGCTCTAATATATGTGTTCAAGTAAAAGAAAATAATTTGAGATATCCCCTTTTATCTGCCTTGTAGGCCTACATTCATACTTAATTATTTCAAACTAAATCCATCTTTAGGGCTAACTTCCAAACATTCCCCTTCCTTGCTGTGTCTCCTAGATACATCTTCGACGATGAGTTCTTCTTGTGATATCAATGTTTGGTGATAGTGAAGTGCGCGCCTCATTTGACGCGAGCGTTGCTACACTCAACGTCAAAACAACTCGAACAACTGTACAGCCAGTAGTAAAACATGGTTTCACCAGATAACTGAAGTTCTAGTTAACAAGCCAGAGAGACCCCCCCCCATATTCTAGTACTACCTGTTAGCCAATAAATGGCCGCTGATAAACTAGTATTAACTAACCACTGTTAAAAAATCAATTAGAAATTCGATAATTAGGGGTGTTCAGAGCTTTGGCTTCTCTTTGAATATTCGTCATTTTCAACAGTAAAATTTCGAATATGACATTTATGAAGTTTTTCCAATCAAGATAGTTAGGTCAAAATACACATTTATGTTCAATTTTTGTAATTTTGGTGCTGTTACATACATCACAAATTAATGTTTAAGACAAAAATCTAAAATAATTAAATCCCATGTTGTGAGAATAACTTAATCTATCAGCTTAGGTCGAAATATATTAATCATGTTTGCAATATAACATTTTGCAAATAATATTTAATTCCTAAACTTATAAAGCTATGCAACACATCTTTTTATTTTTCAACATTAAACATTTTTTTTTTTAATGAGTAAGACATTTGAAATTTGATTCAACTTCAGGAATATTTAATATTATTTGATTCGACTTGGCTTTGAATTGAAAAAAAAGTCGAAATTTGCAGATGCCTTTCAAAAAATAAGACTTTAGTAATGGTTCAGAACAAAGACCGTGGGGGTAGTTTCACCCCCAAGTGTCCTTGAACATGGAAGAGGGGTGTTTTACAGGTTAACTATATATATATATATATATATATATATAAAAAATGAAATTCACCTTTCCAATTCAGTCACCTTATTTTCAGGTTTAACCCCTGTTTCCATGGTAATAACGTTATAAATTATAAAACAGTGACTATTACAGGTAAATATCAACCAAAAGAATTATAAAAACAAAACTAAAGAAAAACAAATTACAAACTAAACAGTCTACAAAACGCTACATACAGCGTTATACACGCTAGTGACCATTTCCTCGATTGAGAATCTGTTAACCCCCTGGTTCATACACGCTCTTCCACCTGAACACTAAATAAGGCTGTGGACGTGCACAAGACTAGATTCTCAAGACGCATTGACCCACACGTTATCTATCGTGTGTGTTCGATGTGTTATAACAATGATGATTTACAAGTCAAATCAAGAACACATCATATCGTCTTTTAGATGCCCAAGAGTCTGGGAGCCAAAGTAACGAGAAAAGACCGAGCGGTCCACGCTGGACAAATACAAGTATAGATACCAACCTCAAGTGTTGGCAACAAAAATATACAATATAAACAAGTTTACCTTGAAAAACATGTAAATACGACAAAATAAGGATGTGCGAAGCTTCAATCTTCACTTCGAAAAAAATTATGGCTCCGAAAATTACAAAGCGCGTCACCAATAAAAATATTGACAGCTGAAATACTCAATTTATGGTCAATTACTGCCATCTCGAGCCGTTAAAAATTAATGTGCATTCAAAAGCGTCTGAAGTAATTTAGTTATTAGTTGTAATAATAACTGGGTTACAAAAAAATTATGCTCTAAAACATTTTTCAAGAATTTTTAAAGAGTAAAGTTATATAACTAACAATTATATAATATTTTTAGAGCATAAAAAAGCTATAAAAAATTGTAGCTCTATATTCGCTTCGAATTAAAAAAGTGGACTTCGCACACCCCTACAAAAAACAATACATTTTATAAGAAAAACACTCAAAAAAATATCTACAGCACAATAGTATAGCCCAGATCTGTTACTTAACAAATGAGCATCTCATTTGGTTCCTCAAAGAACCGCCCGATTAAGCACAACAGAGAGAATAACAATCTAGAAACTTCAAAACAACTTAACTTATAGGAACTTGAGTTCCTTTGACTGTATTTGTTGAGGGAGCAGTGATGATGGCTATTACGACACGCTGTCAAATAATCAATATGGTTGTATAATTTACAACAACAATCATTCATGAATCTAAATTGCTTTGGCCATTTATATTTAAACATGATCACTCACACACGTATTAACAAGTTTTACTGAATAAAAAGTAACTTTTATGGAAAAGTGAAGTTTCGCTGAAGTGGTGTAAAGGGTGCACTTGGTACCCATAGCCACGTGTGCAGCGTAATCGCGGACAGTGGATGTGAGGGAGACTAAGAAGGTGGAGCCCTTGGAGAGAATGATAGCTGTCACATGAGATAGTAGAAGAAACAAGGATGACGGGAAGAATAAATAACACCGAGTGTGTGTGAGAGAGAAAGAGAATAATGAAAGCAAACAAAGGAGGAAAGAATGGTGGAAGGATAGAGGAAGATGGAGGCATTCTATCAAATTGTCCCGGTCATAGGCTTGAAACAGTCGACGATGAATCACTTACATGTGATGAAATACAGTGGAACCTCAGCTGTTGAACGACTCCCATCTCAAACAAATCAATTCCTCAACATGTTTTATAAACAAAAAAGGCACCAGATTACCGCATCTTGAACTTTTCAATGACGGTGCCATGTCTCACTTGAGAAACATTTTGAAACGCAGGCATAATCAAGCCTCGTTGGACAGGTCTTTAGTGAGGCCCACTGAGCCTCAAGCAGTTGAGTGGTGCAAAAGGCAAAAAAAGTGAAAAACCCTCAGTTACAGGTATAGTAAAGTTAAATTTCCGTCTATATTCAATCTATTTACTGTATTTATTCTTTTTGTGCATATGATGTTAAGCATGAAGTACTTTTATAAAGGTTTAAATAAGCAATCATCCAGTTCACATTAATTTCTTATGGGAAAATGGTTTCAATTTTCAAACAAATTGGTTGCCGAACAAATTATATTCGACAACTGAGCTACCACTGTAAAGTCATTAATATCGCTTGACTCAGCACAACAATATTTCATTGTAATTGCCGAGGCCTGTTTATGTGGGGTTTTTTTTTCAACAGAGCCAACCATGTTTTGAGTTGAGCAAAAACAAAAATTTTCTGTTAAAATTTAAACAACATTCTCCACAAACCTGTAAACATTAACCGTCAAGATTTACCCATTTTATCATTACGTTGTAGTTTGGGCTATGCCAAGAACCAAAATAGTTCCTGACAACCTTTTGTATTTCTGTGATTTTGGCATTACCAGCTTCCCTCGAAATACCAAAACACTCGAATTGTTCATAAGATTCCAATTATGTGTGGTGTCGATATGAAAGTGCAGAGGGTCTCCAAATCTACTTGTTAGAAGAGTTGGGGGACTCCTGACCGTCCTCCATATTGCGCTTGTCCGCAGGAGGCGGCGGCTCGGAACTGGCCGACTCGGCCTTCATCATCTTTCGTAGGAGGTCTTTGGGCTTGCGGCCTGGCGGCCTTCCAGGGCGTATGGACTTCCATCGAGCCGCCTTGCCGTTCAGGTCACTCAAACACAAAAAGTCCGGGTCGGACAGCTGCAAGAGACATTTTAATTAATGACCTTGAGGTGTTTCGAGCTTATAAATTTTAACAAGATGTTTTGTTTAGTAACAAAAGGTGTGCGAAGTTTAGAGATGTTGAAGTCAAAGGTCATATCTCCTTCCCTTTAACTTTGACACTCATAATAGCCATAGCATCTTTGAAACATTTAGAAGGAAGAAGAAAAATTTGATAAATTATAAATAAATATGACTCATTTCTTCATATAATAATTTTCATAACAGCCACTAAATGATATTTTAACACCGACCAGTAGTTACATCTATAACGTAATTAAATTATTATTATTATCATTATTATTATTAGCACCGCATCTTACTACCCGTTCGGGTTATACGCACTTACGCTAATGTGTAATGGTAGGGTGATTGTGAGATGAAATGGAGGACCTACAGTTTAACGTGGAATCCGAACCACAGTGGAGGCCTGGCATTCCCCACATTCACAAGATGTCTTGTCAGAGGTGAAGGAAGGGTTTGGTAATCAGATAAATCTGTGCCGGGACCGAGGATTGAACCCCGGCCGCCAGCACAGAAGTCCGACACCTTACCCCTAACCCGCCAGGTCACCAACGTAAGTAAAGATAGATTCAAATATGCCAACATAAGACAGTAAAATGGTTGTTATGTGACAGCAACAAAAACCCATCTTTGACTTCAACTTCAACTTCACACACCCATATTAATGACACATCAACCATATAAGGCAAGAGTCAGGAATTAAACTAGGATGTGTGTAAAGTACCGGTATGACTTTGGGCAGGCGAGGAATGCGCCCGGACCGGCGTGCGGCGCTGATGCCGTGCTTGATGTGTTTGCGGAGACGAGCCTCCATGGGGCTGTAGTAGTATCCCGGGTACTTGCGCTTGTGTTCGACGTCGGCCGCCCGGGAAGCTGTATAGTAGCCCTCTTTGCTGCCCACTGACATGTTCTTCCACATGACCCCGAGTCGACAAGAGATGTCCTTGTTGCTATCGTCTGAGGACAGAGACAGGGGATGTCAAGTCAGGATGGATTGAGAGAACCAAGGATGTCAAATTTGATTCCTCCATACCCTCATTTCTTAAGCTTTAAAATCCTAGCAAATGAATGTTCTGATATTCAAACAAACTTTAACAATGAAAATAAAAACAAAGTTCACAGTTTACATCGCTGCCACTGTACAAACAAGGTAACGACAATGGTTACCACTCCCAATCCACCCGACCTAGGTTACATTCTATCGGAACTCGTTAGGAGGGAGTGTGAAATGCGCAACACAACTTCCTTAAATAAAACAAGGGATGAAAACGAAATCTGTAAAGAATGAAGGACACTTAGATAAGAACAAGTAAAAGTACCAACATAAGGACGAACACAGGACGTAAATATATAATATATCTCTTTAAGGAAAACCTATTTCTCCTTTTTGAGATCAATTTTGTTATTGTTGGATGTTTCTATACACCCGTCCTGAAAGATAAATAAATTAATCCGGATCGATAATCGAGGTAATCATCTAAGAATCGGAAGTGCGACAGCTCGGATTGAAACCAGAATGTTGGGGATGTCGGGTTAGAGAGAAAAGGAGGTCAGCGCTATCTCTCACTCACGCACACTTAAAGCAATGTTGGAAGAAATGTTAGATTGAGGTTACTAAACAAACACAACCCCCTTGCTCACGGACCGAGAAAATGGCCGGCTTCAGCCGACAAACATTATCTATTGTATTTTATTTGGGGTATTTAACATGCAATTTCTGAACCGACTGATTATATCAGCAAAAGACTTACAAACAAACTTAATCCAAGATAATACACAACATTCAGTCCCCTGGCCAGTAATCTTATCACCACGAGAGCGGATGACCTAATTTCCGCCAGTGATAATTTTTCGGGGGACTCTTTGCTCAGGAGACTGATTGAACTAACGTGTAGAATAACACCCAATACCTCAAACGAATGTGTGACCCTAAAGACTGCTCACATTGTATGCAACATAGATTAGGTACAACCGAGGACAGATCTGGTGACCAACGAAGCAATTATAAGAAGAGTCAATGAAAACCGAACAATTCTGCAGGTGATTCTACAAAGAAAGGTCAAATGGACGGGCCACATTATGAAAAGAAACGGATTATTCATTTGAGGTATTTAATGTGCACTTTCTAAACCGACTGATTATATCAGCACACGAGAATTTCTATGAGCGAGAGCGAAAGGACCTATCGATTTTACTGGGAACGGTATTTCAACAATCCTTCCGGGGTTCTTTTATGCATCACAATCGACGGCTTCACCTCCCCTCTGAAAGGAAGTTGTGCTACAAATTTTTATCCCTCGTGAAAAATCCGTCAACTCCGGCTGGGTTCGAACCCACAAACATCAAATCTTAAGGCGAGCACTTTAACCCCAGACCACCGAGGCCGACGAAATATTGAGTAATTTTGTATAAGGGACAAGGGGAAAGGAAGACCACAGATGCAACTGATTCAAGGAAACAAGATGAAGTTTCAAGAAGTCAAAGAGGAAGCTGCTGAGAGAACATGCTGGAGAACTCAGACTAGGCAAGGGAACGGACCAGTCAAGAGAAAGAACACCTAGTAATAACCATTTACAATTCAACAAAGAAGAGGCTACACGTCGAGCCACCGTTGCAACTTGTCCTGAACACTAACGAACAGACTCTACTACCCTCTGTGGGACTACTAACCGGGGTACTGGTACGCCAACTTGCGTCGCCACTCATTGGCGAAGATCATGAAGGCATTGGGAGGTCGCGGAATCTTGCCCGCAATGGCGGGTTTCTTGTGCCACTGAGGAACCAATACGTTTCCTGGGCCTTTGCCCCTCTTGTTCAGTAGGGGCTGCATAATCCTCTTGGTGGACATCTTGAAGTCACTCCCTGTAGAAGAACCACACCACTGTATATCATATTTGTTGTATACGGCTAATTAACTAAATATGGGACATATTCATTTGATTTGGGTTTGGTGACATTAATATGTGGTGAGGGTCGATTCTAAGTTCACTTCTTCAATTCAAAGAGAAGCTAAAACTAATTCTGAGAACATTTTTATAGACAAATCAAGATTTGGATATAAACTACCGTATTGGCCTGAATATACTACAGCTTCGCATATAATATTTAGAACGAGTTCTACATGAAAAATAAAAGTTCTCAGATATACCCCGAGGCAAAAAACTTACAAAATTCGACACAGTTTCATTAGGCACTCTAAATGCTTGTCTCGATGCGCGGGCAATCCAAAACGTTTCATTTTATTCTCCAAAGTCTTTTGTTAGCCTCTGAAACACCAAACTACAGTAGCCCCGTGGCTTCTTTGGTGCTGACTTACAGATCACAGCTGACTTCTGACAGTATATATTTAGGTATATACAGTAACCCCGTGGCTTCTTTGGTGCTGACTGACAGATCACAGCTGACTTCTGACAGTATATATTTAGGTATATACCTAAATTTTGATTGTCAAAACTGGCAGCTGCTAAACATATGTGTACAACCCATACGGGTAGCAAGACGCGGTGCTAATAATAATAATAATAATAATAATAATAATAATATTTAGCACCGCGTCTTACTACCCGTTTGGGTTATACGCTTTTAAGTACTAATTACTCTAATGGATTAGGAATGGGGAAGGTTGAATTAGAGGAAGTGAACCAGCATTTGCGTGGAGCAAGAGTGGAAAACAATTTAGGAAAAACCACCCTCAGTTCACCCGACCGAGATTCGAACCTCGATCTCCCCGTCCTCAGCAGTCGAGCTCAACACAACAAGCGCGTTAGCCAACTACGCCACCGAGGCGGGTCGCATAAAATAGGAGTGCAGTTTTCAGAAGGACATTTTTTAGGAGAAAAACAATTAACTATATTCAGGCCATTATGGTAGTTTTATGTTGAGGAATAGCATTCTATTTTGCATGATTTTGTTACTTTAGTTACTAAATATCATTTACAAAAATGTTATATTGCAAACATGATTTGACATAATATTCGGTCCAACGCTGACAAATGTTATTCATACCAACAATAATTTGTTAATAGCACCAAAATGACAACAAACGAACATAAATGTATCTTTTAGCTTTCAATACGTCTATTAATGAAGCAAGTATGAGGTTTTCGAAGCTTTGCACACCCCTAGTGGCATACACCCACTAAAAAAGCATCCCGAACAGTAAACTATGGACATCCTTTGTTGCTAACAGTCGAGTCGTCATAACACAAAGTTTCCTGTGTTGTCACTTTTGCTGAATAACAAACTCACCTCCGCCGGAGTGAAGCTCTGAGGATTGTTTCGAACTGGTCTTGGAGAATCCACCTCCAGGCTGCAACACAACAGACAGACCAGTTGAGACCTTCCGACTGGATTGCGGCTAGGACTTTAGCCACAAGATACCAACTCAAACACTTGTTATTATCATTATTATTAGCACCGCGTCTTACTACCCGTTCGGGTTACACGCACTTACGCTAATGTGTAATGGTAGGCTGATTGTGAGATGAAATGGAGGACCTACAGTTTAACGTGGAATCCGAACCACGGTGGAGGCCTGGCACTCCCCACATTCACAAGATGTCTTGTCAGAGGTGAAGGAAGGGTTTGGTAATCAGATAAATATGTGCCGGGACCGAGGATTGAACCCCGGCCGCCAGCACAGAAGTCTGACACCTTACCCCTAGACCACCATGTCACCCTTTTATTTTTTAGGGGTGTGCAAAGTTTCAAAACAAATTTCGGCTTCAAAGCTTGACCAATGAAAATATAGACAGCTAAAATATTCAATTAATGTACAATTATAGCCATTCTGTGATGTTTTGAACATTGCAAATTTATATTCTGAAGTAATTTAATTGCATGTTGTAATAACTTGATTAGTTGGATTCACACAAAACATTACAAACAATTGTGCAATAAACATTTTTCAAGTAATTTTAGTGCATTAAGTTATATAAATAGCCAATATAAAACTACTAAATAAAATATTTGAACTTCAATTCGGCTTCAAGAATATTTTATATATTCGAATTGAAAAAGTAGACTTTGCACACCCCTATTAGTTTTAGTTTCATCTTCGTGTCATATAAACAAATTATAGCGCATGCACCTGGTCGAGGGGTGGAAGGACGACATGAAAATCACGTGTTGATTTTGAGAAGTAAGATTGGTATGCTGAACTGGGACAACTGTGTTAAGAGAGAACCACGGTGAGTATTAAATGGAAGAAAAATGTTATTTTGTAGGGCTCTGCGGATTTCGAGCCAAGCTTGTCATTAAAGTCTGAGATCAAGAGCGAAAGTTATGTAAGCTCGTCATTTTCAAGCTTCCTCTTGACGATCATACAAACCAATTTTTAAAACAAAATGATATATATAGCTTATTTAATTTAAATGCTATCGACAGTTTCACTTATAAATTATTCGTTAACTTTAACAAAATGGTAGAATTAGTACAAAATTTCATATCAGTAATCTACTAAATCTACTATCAACAAGTAGACTAGTTAATTTAATATTATGAATTATACTCGATATAAATTGCACTGCCATGAGAGGGCAATGCAAATAAATACAGCTCTGTTGATCACTAAATACTTGAATAATAATTATTTTTACTATTTTAAATGGCCTCCTTCTAAAATAATAATTTCAGTTGTATTGAAAATTTAACAATAAGAATACACTTTGATTATTTTCGAACTTGACACTTTAGTTATTTTTAAAACATGTATTAAATATGTTTAACTACAAAACTAGCATTAGTTACTATTTTGTTATAAATTTATGTTGGTTAACCTGTCTAAAATCAGTGATCAATATTGCAATAAATATTTTACCAAAATTACCACATTAGAAATAAATCATTTATTATCTTATATTGTCTACTAGAAATATTATTTTAACCGTCTTATTTTTAATTTTAAAGTATGAACATAAACCTTTACAGGCATTAAAAATGGGGTTAAATTTAAAATCTCACATTTTAAAGATGTGGTATTATTACTTTATGTATGTTTTGACCGGTGATATTTTAAAGAGACTCTAAATCGGGAGCTTTTTAAAATATTTGACTAGAGTTAGGCTCGAATGAAAAAACCTAAACTCTCAGGCCCATATAATTTGGATTATTGTAAATCAAAGTTGCATTTTTTTAAGTGAATATGTGATAATCACAGAAATTTGATCAAATTCCCTGACTTTTCCAGGCCACTACACATCCTCTGTATTAAGCAGGGTTGCCACTATTGTCTCGCAACAAAATCCCTGTGTTTTACAGAAAAATTTCTCATTTCCCAGACTTCTATTTAAGAAATGTTTAGGGGAGTTAGAGATTTTTTTTAGAAAAATTCACAATAATTTTAGTTAATAATAATATTTAGCACCGCGTCTTACTACCCGTTCGGGCTATATGCTTTAAGTACTAATTATTCTAATGGATTAGGACTTGGGAAGGTTGAATTAGAGGAAGTGAACCCGCATTTGCGTGGAGGGAGAGTGG
>CABFOV010007387.1:14145-28740 GCA_902141375.1 Timema poppense
CAGTTCACCCGACCGAGATTCGAACCTCAATCTCCCTGTTCTCAGCAGTCGAGCTTCAACATGACAAGCGCGTTAGCCAACTACGCCACCGAGGCGGGTCAATAATTTTAGTCCTTTTTAACATATTTGTCATTGGTGGTATGTTTTTTTTTGTGTCAATCTTTTTTTGGGACAAATAGTTAAAGAAAGATCTGACATTATTAAATCTTTAAGGATATTCACAATTCGAAGATTCAAATACTTAAAACACTTTTTTTCTTTCTTCGATCTTTCAAGTGAAATTTGTTTCAGCGCTCTGATAATGCTTATCGATGGTTCAGAACCAGTTAAAACTATAGGAGTAACATAACAATTATTATAATGAATGGATCATAAGAAATAATGTTAACATTTAGTTATTATCTGTATTTTATAATATTTTATTTATATTTCCTCTTATGTTCATAATTTTTTTCCTAACTCGGGTTCGGTATTTTAAGGTAAAATTGGATGCTCGGATTCGACTCGACTCTAATTTAAAGCTTGCAACATAATGCCCCAAATTAACAAAACATTCCAGCGATCTAGCGCTTTTTGGTGAAATTCCCCATGTTTTCCAGGTTTTTTTCCAGCCACACAAACCTTCCCCCCCGTATTTTCCCTAGCAAGCGATGTCAGGTTCGAGTCTTAGCTCTCAAAGCTCAGGAAATGTAAGTTATGATGTCCTAACCGACTGGCAATAATCAGAATTGGTTAATTTTCAGTTAGGTCCAGTATTATTATCGTGGTATCCGCGAGCAAGGCGCTTTCCCGCTGGAACTCACCATGTCAATGACCAGTTTGTGAGAGCCCCAGCCGGAGTTCTCCTCGTCAATATCTCGGATCTCTGGGGGTTCCACTTTGATCTTGAAACAGAACACAAGACAATAGATTTCCTCCTCACTCTCTCGTCGTTCTTCGGTTCTTGATATTTGATACAACATTTGTGTTATAAAAGAGTCACTTTTTTTCTTAGCGACCGCCTGACACCCCGGTTTGTAATGACCGGATTCCAATGAATAAAAAGTTATATTTCAGTAGTAAAAGTCAATAAATAAAATGACTATTTTGGCTAAAAATGATAAAATAAAATCAACTCAAGTTTATACATGGGGTAGTGTTACGGCTAAATTTCTCGTTCTTGAATTTAAAATATCGGCCTTTATTCGTGATATGACTGTCATAAAAGCCACATCAAACACATATTAACTTCTTTAAGAGTCTTTTTTGGTGGAGGGATTTTTTTCTCTATCACGATTGATTGACCATTTTGAACATTCCATATTATGTTTTTTTTGGTCACTGCGGCTCACTAGACATTTGGGTTTATTTTAACTCATATGTACAGTTACGATAATGTTGTAGGTATGAGTAAAGTTGAATTTAGAGGAAGTGTACCTACATTTGGGTGGAGGGAAAGTGGAAAACTAGAGGAAAAGAACACTCCGAATACACTCGACAAGGATTCGAACCCCGATCTCTCAGTCAATGGCGGTCTAGTGGGAGAGAATTACACCTTAGACCAATCATTTAGAACTTGCGGCTCGATCTATATTTCAGTGATGTGTAAACAAACAATGAGGACTGATCCACCGTATTATGAACGTAGAAATACATCATTTGGAGAAACCTAGTAAGTGAAGTTGGTGAAACAAGTTTCTTAACCATGGTGTCTACTAAACTTGACCAATGAAATACCTGACCTTTTCCCTGATCATTTCCTAAAATTTCCGACTAAAAAAGTATGTCACATCCTTTTAACTCGCCCGCCCCCCTCCTCCCTATTTTTTCTCTTTTTTTTATAGTAATAATAAGTTTTAAAATTTGAATCAAAATGGTTTGCTAGGAATAAAAAATATATTTCACAGCTACAAGCAAAAAATGACATAATTTACTGATTATTGTATTTCATATTTTGAGTGAAATATCATTTTCCCAGATTTTTATTGTGATTTACCAAATTCCCGACTTATTCCCGTTTTTTCCCGATCACTTCAAATTCCCGGCTAATTCCTGTTTTCCCCGGATGGTAGACACCCTGTTAACACTTCGCCAACCAGAATTCCACGACAGACAATTGTTCAATTTTTGCACCAAACAGGTGAAATGTTTGGCACACACGAGTATATGAACAGTTTGACTGTCCCGTGAGTATGGCTTACAAACACGTATTTGTCATCGATTATGAAAGGGACTTCATCTTAAGATTTTAATCCTAACACTTGGCCCTTTCTAGAAAAAAAAATAAAAATCTCTGAATTTTGTGAGCTTAATTTACTTTCTATAATTTTTTTTTTTAATTGTATTTTTTTAACTTAAATTGGTGACACTAAAAAATACTCCACAATAAATTCTTATCACTATGGAATATAGATAACAATGATAATATCTCGATTGAGACACGAACAAAATATCTCGAAAGTTAAAAATAAATGTTAAAATATTCAAGAAAACTTAAAAAATAAATAAGAAGCAAATAAATGCCCTAAGAAATTTACAAAGCAAACTGAGAACTTATTATTTCTAATAATACCCCAAAAGAGCCGAAAATAAGCTTCACTTTTTCCCCAAAGAACAGCTTTCAATTAGAAATGTTTTGGTTATTATAAATATTGTTTTTCAATATCCAACTTTGACATTACAAACTGTTACACTACAAAATTATATTATAAATGATATAAATTACAACAATTACTCTTCTATTAATTACGTTTAAAATGGGTGCGAGTTACATCTCAAGTATTTGAATGAACTATAAGATAATACATAGCGAGCCCCAGCCCAGATGTCACAAGTATCTTTAGCACTCTATGAACTATAGATTTATTTAAATAAACACGAATTACATTTTTTAATACTTTCAAAGGAAGTTTTCTTACTTTGTGTCCGATATTTTTTTCATATTCTTATTTTGAATTGAATAATAATAATTTAGCACCGCGTCTTACTACCCGTTCGGGTTATACGCTTTAAGTACTAATTACTCTAGTGGATTAGGAATTGGGAAGGTTGAATTAGAGGAAGTGAACCCGCATTCGCGTGGAGGGAGAGTGGAAAACCATTTAAGAAAAACCACCCCCCAGTTCACCCGACCGAGATTCGAACCTCGATCTCCCCATCCTCAGCAGTCGAGCTCAACACGACAAGCGTGTTAGCCAACTACGCCACCGAGGCGGGTTTTGAATTGAAATGAAAAAGTGGTTTTTACACATTCCTAATTTATTCTATTATCCTGTTATATTCTCATATCCTCTTAGGTTCATGCATTTTTCCACGATTCAAATTTGTAAAATGATAAATTTGAGTCATTTCTAGTTAGGACATAAAAAAAGGAATGTCTAACATAAGGAACAAACACGGGCTATTTAGCGGAAAGGATGTGAATATAATATAAATAACTCTCCAAGGGTAACCCCTTCTAAGTCTTTGTGGTAGATAATATTTTACATGGAAGGTATTTTGGTGTTGATATTTTATATTACTGCGTTTTTCTCCTCCTGTAGAGTTCTGAAGGAACAGAGCCTCAAGGGCAGTTCATCCTTGTCCACCGCAAAGGTTAAACTGTTGGTTCAGAGTTGATAGAAAAGAACACAGCCGAGTAGGACTTACGGTGGTCGGGAGGTCATCGTCGTCAATGAAGTCGTTCACGGATACCTTGGTGAACTGGATGTTGCCAGAGCTGGATCGCCGGTCACCTAAAGTTGTGATGGTTTCTTCCAAAGGATCCTCCATCTAGAACAAAAAATAAAGATGAGTCACACAAAAGTCTATTTGCTGCCTTAACAATTCTAGAGACAAATGTATTATTATTATTATTATTACAGAATTTGTACCTCTTAGGGCTCCAAGCTCTTTTCTCGCAGTCTTTATTGTGGTGCCCTATTTGTTTTTAATGGCAAGCCGATCTCTGGTAAGGTCGTGCGTGCCGTCACATTCAGCGACAAACACTGACTGTACCAACACTCGTGGAAATGTTACGAGGAGGAGGAGGGCCCGCTTACCGGGTTGTGTGGCGACTTCCTCCTCTTGCGGCGCAGATGTAGGGGCGTACAGTTACGCGTGGGACGACCCTCAGTCTCGGTAGGGGTGTCCAGAGGGGTGGGACCACTCCCCGGGTTTGTGTCTGGACTGGTAGAAGCAGGGGGTTGGTCTACGGTCACCTGCTGCTGTTGCTGCAACTCGCTGCTGCCTTGTATGTCCCCCTTCTCGTACTTGGTGCGCACATGGGAGAGACCCTTCACTTGGAGCGTCTCTGCGGCCGCTAACAGGCCCTCTAGTTCCGCCTCCAGCACCTAGAAGTAACAGAGGGGAGATCAGTCAATGTCGCAACCATCGACGAGAGAGTCCTGATCTCATTGGCTTAGTGTGTCCTGGGTTCGCATCTCACCTTGATCTCTCCTCGGTACATGAACTCCACAACCAGTTTGATGTCTATGAACTTCATTCCGTTCATGATAATGATGGGATGCGGGATCTGGTGTTGTCGGAACAGTTCCTGCGTCAAAAACATATACCTGTTGTAAAACCATGACTTTGGTAGTGTGTCGTTCTGGAAGACTCTTTATCCTACCAAAATACTACCATACAGTAGGATTCTGGTATGAAATAAGTAAGACCTTCCAGAATGAGCTTCCTGTCAACCTCAGGGTGTATACCTGGGACATCGCGCACAAGTTTCTGATTCACGCAGCATCACAAGTGGACAAGGACTTCAATCAGTGACCTCTGATTCATCACACCCAGAGTCTCTAACAACTGTGATACCCGGATCTTGTTGATATACAAGATACACTTCTCAGTTTGGTCTTACTTCCTGTTCAGGTTATACCCAATTATGGTCATTACTTTGATGGGGGTAGGGACGAGGAAGAAAGCATTTCAGAGGTACTCTATCTGTATTTTGTGTGGAAAGAGGGCGAAAGACCATTTTGGAAAAAACCACCCTCAATACACCCAAACAAGATTCGAACCTCGATCTCCCCGTCATCGGCCGTCTACTCTGCTACAAGAGTAGCGCGCGCGGTCACTGAAGTGGGTAGTATGCGAGGTGGGTGTAATAAACTTTTACTCTTTATTCGACATAGTTTGATTCCGCAAAAACTGTTTTTGCACACCAAATATGTAAAATGTTTGTCCGCACATAAGCGTATGAAAAGGAACAAACACCATAAAAAATCACACGGCTTAACGTTCTGTATGGAAATATGGCCCTTTCGAAATAACCAATTCAATCATGCAAGTGACTTTATAACAAGATTTAAAAGCAAGACATTAACAGTCTTGGAACAAATAAAAACAATTCCTATTTCATGAAAATATAGTGGCTAATATTTTATGTATTCTTGATTTTCTTTATGTATAAGTAAAGATTATAAAATGTAGTTGTTTTTACTATAATATTGTCACAATATTTTTTAAATGCCGCCCACTCCGTATTTTCGATGGTCAATGTGGCCGTATGATCAAACGGGTTTGACACGCCTGCGTTAGACCGTTCGGCCACTAGAGCGGATCACTTCTTTGTTAATTCCTCCCGCGAGCTTACAAGCACAGTAGTACTAGCTTGTATAAATATTCTAGTTAGTGTTCAGAAACTTTAAGAGGGTTTGAATTCTCCATCTAATTTATAAATGTTTATTACCTGAAAGTATGGGCTGCAGGCCGACAGCACCATCTTATGGGCCTTCAAGAACTGCCCTTGACAGGAGAGAGTGCAGTCTACCAACTGTTCAGAGCTCAGGTGGTCCATAAACACCTGCAACCGCCAACACGAGAATGGAGATAGTTGCTATTGCCGTCAGTATGGGGCAAGGATTGACATCCTTTCTTTAGTCGTGTAATCAACCAGAGGGGGAGGGGCAGACAAGGTATTGTAACCCCCCAAGAGCCCAAACGACTTGTTAGTTAAATCCTAAATCATATTACATGGTTAACAAAAGTTTAAAATATTATTATTATTAACACCGCGTCTTACTACCCGCAACACGGCAACTAAACACTTTCCAAGTAATTTTAGTGCGTACATTTATATAAATAGCCACACTATGATAATTTTCCAAGCATCAAACTATTAACAAAAAAATATTCAAGTTTCGATACGGCTTCAAATTGAGTAATTGGACTTCCATGCCGCTGAACCCTTGAAAGTGAATACTGGTATGTTTTAGTTTTTCTGTCGTGTGTGGGACCAAGAGAGACAATCAACTGACCTGCAATATATTGTTGGTATGGTTGTTCCACTTGAGGTTGAATTGTTGGCCTGTAGTCATCGTAGCCATTGTACCGCCGGTTTGTACACACAGCTACGGACTATCTGCAATACAAACAAGTTGACGGGTCATAGCCAAGGGATCCCAGACGCCCCAAGTTCGGAAATATGCGGCAGTACAAACATTGTGCGCATGATAATCTAACACAATGGTTGTGTGAGGTTCAAGCTACACATCTTGGGAAAGGTTAGTTAAACAACTATTATTCCTAACACGACAGAAACACTCAATTAGAAGCCACTAACAAAAAATGAAAGTCTAGCAGTCTATTGAATGGTACAAATCACAAAGATAAAACATATTTTCAAATTAAATGTGTTCTTGTTTTAATAGATTATTATTATTATTATTAGCACCGCTTCTTACTACCCGTTCGGGTTATACGCACTTACGCTAATGTGTAATGGTAGGGTGATTGTGAGATGAAATGGAGGACCTACAGTTTAACGTGGAATCCGAACCACGGTGGAGGCCTGGCATTCCCGGTTTGTTTTAATAGAAAATACCTATTTTATTATTATTGATTTTGAGTGAGTCTTAATACATTCAAAGATGACTAAGCGTGTCTCCACTTGAGCATTTTGCACCCATGAGCCAAACGAGCTTGCGTGCACGCTCATGCAGAGGAAATTTGCCATCAAGAACAGCCACCACGTATGATCGTGCTTGCGTGCACCTGCTCGCATCGTTCCAACATTCACGGCAAACAGTTCGCTGTGATTCGTGTTCACTACCACAACGGATGTGATAACGACAGCTGTTTCTTTGTGATGTGTTCATTGTTGAAACAAAATAAGACAAAAAAAAAACAACGAAACTAATGAGCGAGACGCTTGTGTGTAAATCACTGTAAAACTTGTTAAACATAATGAATTGCAAACATTTTGAAATTTAACCTGAAAACTTTAAATTTTTTAATAAACGCAAAGAGGTGGGCCCAATATTGGGAAGGAGGATACTCAGTGCCCCGTTTGGGGGAGTCTTTCTGTGGTTACCGAGGCATCTGGTTTCTTATTCTGTTGCAATGTGGATTCCACCTCGTAGTGTACTTTGTGTATTTTCTAAATGCACTTTTCATTGTTCCAGTCCATTGTTGAGCTGCACTCGCCCAAAAATGATTTGCTTTTTGAGCACATGTACTTTACTGACAATCGATGGATAACAACCGAGAACTTTAGAAACTAATATATTTCAATGGAGTCATTGATATTTTAACAACAATAGCCAATATTATTATTATTATTATCATCATCATCAGCAACTATCTCAACCTAACAAAACAAACACCTCCCATGCATCAATAAATAAAAAATTAGAATCAAGTCCACTTTTTTTTTTTAAACAAATAAAATAAGTTTACTAAACATTATTAAGTTATAGGAATATTAGATACAAACAAAATTCAAACATCTATACTAGGAATATTTATATTTAATTAATGATTTAGAAAAATATTTTCTTGACTCGCCTACTTCAATATCAAACTCATGTATTTATAAAAAAAAATAGCTTATGCTAACCTAACCTCTAAGTCCATTAAAACTCAATAAAAATCGCATTTTGGATGGATTAATACATTTTGGTTAGTAATTTAACTGACCAATCAAAATATTTTAATGGCTGACCCTTTTTTTTTGGTCCTATTTTATTAAAATTAACACAAGGTGATTTTTTTTGTAAAAGATATATTAAGTAGTTTCTCAAAAGAGCGTAGGCTTAGCAATTCTCTACCCAAAAATTATATTATGTTGGAAATGGTACCAGGTATTGTTAAAATTAACAATTTAATATAGCATGATGTGTAGATTTATATAGTAGGCCTATTTTAGAAAAAAATATTATAAGTAAAACATTTAGTTACCACACGAGTTAGAAAGGTTAGGTTGTGATAACATATTAGCTTTTGGGTAGAGGGGCTTACTTAAATACTTTTGGATATATGTTGACCCATTCCTTTATATATTTATATTAATCTGTGCTCTAGGCGAGTACCTTTTTAGTTTTATAATACTGTAAAAAATGACAAACTATCTGGTTTGTGTATAAAAAAAATTTTTTTGTATCTTTTATGACAAAGATTTTTTTTGTACACATTTCTAATTTGTGTACTATCCCCGAGCATTATCCTGGGGGCTAGACATAATTTTCATTACGATAAAAAATAGCCTTTTAGACATGTAGGCTATTTTTATTTATTTAAAGGTAAAAACAAAAGTGTACTTGTGGAACCAAATGATTATATCAGCGCACGAGAACTTTTGTGAGCGAAAGACCTACCAATTTTGCTGGCGAGGATATTTTCAAATACCTTCCAGGGTTATTTTTTTACATGACCAGAACCGACATGGGACCAACACTTTCCCTCTGAAAGAAGTTTAGCTACTAATTTTTATCGCTCAAGAAAACTTCATCGGCGCCGTGAGCACTTTAACCCAAGGTCACCGAGGTTAACTTCAGACTTATTTATATTTATAAATCCTATCATGATTTCGACAAGGAGGCTCTTTGGATGAAATGGAACTTGTAAACCAGAACACAAAAAAAAATATTCTAAAATGACTAGGACATTATTAAGAGTGAAAGCAACACTACATCGGTTATTTTATTTTATATTATGATAGTAATTTTGTTGGTTTTAGCCGTCACTAAGCAACTTAAGTTTTTATTAGGCCTTATACCTAATTGCTCAAAAGATACCTGGGAGATATCTGGTTTTGCAAAACCAAGCCCGTTTTTATTTTTCTGCGACACATGCCAAACGGCTTCGCTCTCCTGTTCTGAAAAGTAAATACTCTCAAGACAAATGGATCATTATTGTATAAAACTACAGAGTTGCTGAAATTGTTTGGACATTATGTTTCAATATGTAGTTCAAATAAATATATACCATGGCGTACCTAAAGATTACATTCTGCTTGATTGTCACAAAGTTCCAAATTATTTAAAACATTTAGGTTATATCAAATTTTACAACAAAGTAAAATTATTAAATGAAATCTATTTTAAATTCATTGTAAGGATTAGTAGAATGACGATGAGAATAATCTATAACTTGATTTTGAAAATCATAAGTTCTACTCAATACATAACAATGACATGTGAAAGATAGTTTATTTCACGTTTGAATATTATTCATTTGAACTACTAGTGGGAAAGTTTCTATGTATAATCAATGTTAATATGGTTGTGAAATGTGTGTTAGCCGGCACTAAATAACCTCCAAGGCCATGTCCAACGAAAGTGTGTCTTTATTGGGACAATAGACTCGAGTAACTGCGCCGACTACCTGCAAGGCCTATTGTTTATTACATTCTAATAAACGGATTATATATCAGGTTACAATTATACAAATAAAATCGTACAATATATCTATAACAAGTAAAACCTTATTAAATTTTGACAAACAAACATAAATCGTTTGATAAAGCATCAAGATGTTTAATTCCCACGGGTATGGTTACTTGAGCCGACTGTTCGGCTACCTAGCGGAAAAGGCGGCTGTTTGTGTTGCTTATCAAGTCATGAAATATACTTAATAAAAGGTATTTAATAAAAAGCAGGTACTTAAACAAGTTGAATGAAAAAATATTTTTCAGAAATAAGTTCACTAAGACTGTATAACCTAAGTAAAGAATAAAATAAATCAATATGCCCAAAATTCGAGGCGTTCCCTGTTCGAAATCTGACGCCATGATTGTATTTGTTGAACAATAATAATTATGTATAACAATAGCAAATACTTACATGTGAAAACTGCAATCAAAGGAGGTATTTATCGTCAGACAAACAATAAAATAACATGCGAACGTTTCAAAGCTGTTAAACAAATTAAATTCAGACAACAAACGCTTTACAACTTGTCAAACACTTGCAAGATCATTTGTTGAGGATTCACTCTACTCTCTAACAATTACTTCCAACACTTCCATGCGACATCTACAGCTTTTAATTTGAACTAAAGTTGAGTCAACATTTATCAAGTAAATTAAAAATATAATACACATTACATTCTAGAAACTGTATTTAATATAATATTGTGTTCGTACTTAATTTTTATAGACATTTATTTGAACTATATATTGAATACCTATGCAATTCCTAGACAAAAATGATTGAAAATAAGAGCTGCATTTACTATTTCAATTTATCTACATTCTTTATAGAAATTTGACTGTACATAACTTACAATGTTTAGGAGGAATAATATTGAATTAGATTGAATAACAATATACTTAAATACACAAATTAATGGTCGCATAGTCTAAGGCAGCGATCAGCAACCTTCAGCCAGCGGGCCGGATTCGGCTCGCCGACTGATTTTATCTGGACCGAATAAAATAATTTAGCACACAAACAAGTGCTCATAAAAATAGAAAGGTAACTAATTGCTATACGTGACATATGAAATATTTTCCTTTCTACCTTTTAAAACTTGCCAGCAAAGTTTTGTTTCAAGCCAGTTCGACCCGCGATATCCAAAAGGTTGCTGACTCCCTAGTCTTAGTCACACTTACAATAGATTGGCATGCCGGTGAGTGGAGAATCGGGGTTCTAATCCCAGCTGGATGTAATGGTTTTACACTCTTCCGGTATCTTATTTATATTTTACATTCATGAACCCTATCCAATTCTCGTTTTTATATGGGTACCCCAAATGAACCTGGTGCACGTAATAGATAACTAAATCGAATATCTAATCAGATTATTGGGTTGATTTATAATTGTTTTTCAATCGCTTGTCTGTAAGAGATCACAAAATAACACAAACAAAAATAATCCACTATTCCCTTTATACTTTTATACATTTAAATATAAATATTATTTATTTTTATTTTCGGACTAAAACTAGGATACATTCTGTACTGTCCAATTCTCAAACGAATGGCCATCCTTGTACAGATACAAAAACTACTATATCTACGTCCACGCATTCAAACGTCAAATCATGTGATGTGCAGCTGTCACTTTTGAAAGATACTATCATTACTTATAAAATAACAATAATGACATGGTGAAAAGCTATTAATGTTGACATAAAAAACAATGTTTGTATTTTCTTTTTATGAAAATTAGAGTGTACCTACCAGAAGTTAAAGCTGCTGCCGCTCAGCGCAAGTGTCACTAGTAAAATATATGAATAATACTTTGCTTAGAGAGAGACTTACTTAGTAGTTTATATTAATGCCTTACGCATAACCAGAGTCAAAGATATATGGGTCTGGCTACTCTTTAGTTCCAGTGATCAGACATTGAAGCCAAATGGCGTTAGTGTCATTGCGGAATAGCGCAAGCGCAATTTAAATTTTGCAGAGGAGTTTGAACCATCAAGTTTACATTTTACCGTTAGACAGTAATTATTTTATCCAGAATGTGATAACTAGTGAATAAAAAGAACAACTTACAACAAATGATAACATACAAATTACAATTAATCATTTGATCATCGATGTAAACTAATTTAAATTTGAAATACTGTATTATAAATCACATGCTATTTATTTGTTTGATAAAATTTGATCATATACACATGACTATAAATTATTATTTAAAAAATGTATTGATGTATGAAGGCACTAAGATATCAATCAGTCCTACCATCTAGCTAATGATATCTGAGGAAATTTTTGATTTAATCCTGATGAGTAGCATTTAGGGTAATTTGCCTGAATACGAAATTTAGAGTATTTCCTTCAATAAAGGGATAAGGCAGAATGCAAGAATGAAATAAGCAAATGCGAAGAGTGAATGAGAAGTGTGATTATTGAGGTGGCTTTAAAAAATATTAATTTACATTCGAAAGTGTGAGTGGCGTTAATTAGCTATCTTAGAGGGTACGTTCTTGCAGAAGGCTCAATATCGAGGCAAATCAATACTACTCACCTTTCACTTTTCCTCATTTAGATCTTGCACACAGTCTATAAGGTTTCAATATTGTTTTATTATTTAAAAAATGAGATCTAAACATAGTACTTTGTAACGTTCATCTTTACAACAGTCCAAAGCTTGTTTCTCTCCTTCAAGTAGACATTTTTCAAATACTATATTTGACTTAAGCACCAGCACAATTATTGATAGTATCATCCCTAAATATTGTTTAATTAAATTACTGTAGTTATATTATTTGCAGCAACATATCGATTGTTACTACCAATAGAGAGTTTTAACATGTCAGGATGTGAGCAGTTTCAGTCCTATATGAATAATTTAATACTTTTGTGGCAAGTGCCATTAAAAAAACTAAACTAATAGACTAATAGTGCTACTTTTTTAATGTGATGTTGTCAAATATTTTCGAATGTAAATAATGTAATTTTAGTTTCTATCGGATTCTCCATATCTTTATGATTGTATTAATACCAAAAATTATCATTTTTTTAAAGTGAATATGTATGGGTAAGGTTTTTGAGCATCATACCCTTCTTACTTAACCTTTCTAACCTTTCATGTGCAAATAAATTCAAACTTCGAAAAATAGTGTTCAAATAAACAACTTGTCGTTCATGGCCTTCATCTGGATTTGTATTCTAGTGAGATGTCTGAATATTACAAAATCAAATTGTATTAAATAGGCCTAAACATGACTATAATATCATTCGATTTGCCGTTTAGTTGCAAATATAAATTACAACAGAAATTTCTTAACGATTTGTTGTGTTGAGAAACTTCAGTGTTTTATTTGTATCAGTTCTAGAGCACTATCCCAAATTAAAAATAAACTTTCTTATTTTGGTATATAAATAATATCTAAGGTTAAGGCAGTAGAAAAATCATTGTTCTAAATAAACATACAAGTAACGAACGACTAAGGAGTTGTGGTAAATGATATCTAGCAGAAGTTTTGTATGGCCAACATTGATCAACATTGATCAACTAATGTGGAAATAATTAAGAGAAAAATTACTAGTCCTTAGCTATAAAAAGAATTGCATACTTCCCTATTGCAAAATTCTTTCATCACTATCTGCTACAATCCATTCTCGTAGAATATCTTTTAACCAAAAATATTTTTCACAAAATCTATCTTTAATTTTTTTTTTCTGCAGTTCTCTTTCTTGTATTTTCTTTCTCACAATCACGTCTCTCGAAACTTGAAGGCGTATAAACATTGACACGTCAGTTTTAAAACAATCTGGAAGCTTATATATATTTATATTTTTGACATGTGGAGCCTTTGTGCAGAAATAAAATCTTATAAATCTGAACAGCTGTTATAAAACGTTATACCTATCCGCAATGATCACAACGCTTTCTAATATAGCGGAAAATCATGCAACTAAAAAGCTTTAAAGTCTGATCAACTTTCACATTGGGTTTTGAGTAGTGTGACATAGGGGTGCGCATAATTAATAGCGAATAATGTATTGCACATCATGCGCAAGAGATGACATTATCTAGTAGTGATAAGAGGATAGACATTTTTTTATTAGTAATTCATACAAAAACAAATATGATAATTTTCAATAATGTGTTAACTACTAAATCATTATATATGATATTGTGAATAGTTCAAAAGCCTATTTTTGATTCTTTTATGTCTTAATGTGTTGTTAGTTTTTATCTTATAATTGTGTTACTAACTTTGGGGATGGAGTGCATGTATCTAGTAATGTCAAATAACTATACCTTGGTTAAAAAAAATAGAATGCTTATATTAAAACAATTTGTAAATAAATTTAAGATTAAAATTAATTTGAATCAATAGTGAAAACATCCTTAGTAATACTGCTGATACTATGTAATACTATAGTTTCAAATTAATGTAGACTAATAAGTGAAGTTGTCCAAAAATACTTCTAATTATTATTAAACTAATATATATTGGCTCAAAGATACTCAGTCCCAGCGATCGACAATTTTGTGGCATATTATATTAGTGCAGTTGGTAGCTTTGTTTTGTCTAGTTAAAACTCATGAAAGTATCATGATCCTCCTTTATCTATGATCATGATCCTTGAGTTTGTATAGTTATAGTTGTCTAATGTGTGAGTTGGCTATTGGTCTTTATTGATGATATAACATTGATACAACTATTTATTACTTATTGTTGAATTCAAATAAATTTATATGATTTTAAAGTCTTTGAACAGATTAAAAATATAGCTCTTTACTTCTTGAAAACAAGGGAAATTGATTGTCTTACTATACAGGAAAATAAGTTATATTATGAAGCTTTAAGTATGTGCTACTCTCTATTGGAAAAATAGGAACTAGAAAGTATCTTTATCATTAAGGGTGCTACATGGGCAGGTAGAAATACCTCGTCGCCTTTTGGAAGTAAAAATAAATATTCACCTCTTCTCTATACCTA
>CABFOV010007388.1:0-17960 GCA_902141375.1 Timema poppense
TATTTGTATACTGGGAGATTGGTCGACTCCCGAGTCTAGACTATAAACACGGCTCTTAGAACTACTTGTTATTTGTATACTGTGAGATTGGTTCACTCCCGAGACTAGACTATAAACACGGCTATTAGAACTACTTGTTATTCGTCTACTAGGAGATTGGTTGACTCCAGAGAATAGACTATTAACACGGCTCTTAGAACTGCTTGTTATTTGTATACTGGTAGATTGGTTGACTCCCGAGACTAGACTAAAATACAGCCCTTAGGCCTATTCTAGTTTGAAGCCCGGATGGGTTCAAAATGAAGTTTCCACGTGGCGTGAATGTAAACAGCTTACAACGGATTTCGGTTGGTCCTTGTAAAAAAAAAAGTTAAAAATAAAACAAAAATTACACAAATATATATATATATATCAAAATAACAACTAAAATACACTAAACAACGTCCAGCCTAGGTTTAAACAATAGCTTTTAAGTCCAATTTATTGTGAAATAAATGCATACAATATCTTATTTTATCTACAGGCCCATTTTCTCAAGAATAACCCTTTATAAGATTTTTTCCCCACCAGATTCCCATTAGATAATATAGTTTTGTAGTGTGTCCGTCCTGTTTAATATGTGCACTCAAAATACCATACATAGTATGATTAACACGACGAATACAAGAACTAATATATTCTAATAATGTGTGGCAGATACTAGCTCACGGTGAATTCATGTTGCCGGGAAAGGCCCAAACTTCCAGAAAATGCCCCAGCTGACTTCCTCTTCTAGGGGCTTAATCTTTGTGTTACATAACTCATAATGGAGTTGACTCATGCTTGCTAGCTCATTTAACTAACATCGTAGTAACTCTTTAAAACTAGGACTTATTATAATTTGATATCATTAACTATTATTTAACTATAATTCATGTATATACTTTTCAGGTCTAAGTTTAGTAATTGCAAGGCTGGATAGTTATGTGTTGGAGCTTAGCCTTAAATAAATATTTGCGTTCTATTAATTTTGTCGCCGTGTTGAGGCAGATACGCCTTCGCAGCTGAATGTGTTTTAATTCTAATTTGGAGAGTTATTAGACTCGACTTTAGACTTAACTTTACTTGTGTTGTTTCTTAGTTACCTAGGTGTTGACTTCAATTATTCCCAGTTGGGATGTAAACGTTTATGGTAACTGATTTATTTATCGTAATTATCCAAGGACTGTTTGGAGTAATATCTATTTAAACTTTATGAAATTTCACTAACCTATTCTATTTACAAAAACTGATATGTTAAACTTTATATCTCTCTTCCTTCCCAAACTTTCATTTAATTATTTTGTAAACGAACTCGTCACTTCTTCTAGTAGATAGGAGAAGTGACGATTAAAACTGGTGACCTGACGGTCTAGGGGTTAAGGTGTCAGACCTCTATGCTGGCGGCCGGGGTTCAATCCTCGGTCCCGGCAAAGATTTATCTGATTACCAAACCCTTCCTTCACCTCTGACAAGACATCTTGTGAATGTGGGGAATGCCAGGCCTCCACCGTGGTTCGGATTCCACGTTAAACTGTAGGTCCTCCATTTCATCTCACAATCACCCTACCNTTACACATTAGCGTTAAGTGCGTATAACCCGAACGGGTAGTAAGACGCGGTGCTAATAATAATAATAATAATAATAATAATGATTAAAACTGCGCACCCTCACGTAAACTCACCAGTCTAAAAGTGATTCAGTTCTGGTAAGAAAAAAGGTCTTTAAGAAAGCTGTTCGTAAGAAAATTGGGCTAAATATTGTTCCATTACCTTGACATGAAAATAACTATAGTGAAAAATTCAAGCGAAATTCCGTCTAACTGAGAAATATTATCTTTAAAAATAACATTTTTACTAGTACTACTACTATTACTACTCGTTTAGATTGCATGAATGATTTACTAACTAAGCTAGCGATATAGGAATGAGGAAAGGTTGAGATTGGATGAAGAATACCTATATCTACGTGGACGGAGAGTGTAAAACCATTCAGGAGAAATCACCCTCATAACATCCAACCGGGAATCGAGCCCCAATCCCCCCATCATCAGCAGTCCAGTCTGAGGTACAAACACGTATAAAGCTGGTAGAGAAGAGAATACAAATATAAAATACAATTATATTTTTCTGTTCTCGATACGGGGTTTGAAGTTTAAAAAAAACACTAGAAGAATTGTGCATGCGTCCTTTGAACAACGTCAGAAGTCATTCTGAATCCATTTAAAAATTAATAAAACTATTGTATATTTATTTACTTTTTTTCCCTGAAAAAGTAATCTAAGCCTACTGTGTAATAAGAAATTGGTTACAAATATGAAATACTAATGGAAATAAAATAAACTAGGCCAATAACAAGCTACAATTATCAAAACTATTTTATTTTATGACAGCGCATACAATTGAAGTAGGCCTAGATAAAAAAAAGCACGACTATTTTATTATTTACAATATTCACAAATATAAAATCCTATTTCATAACCAGCGCATTCATTAGGAGTCCATAACTAACACGTTATGCACTGTTTCCACCGATTCTCACGTGTGTCTTTGGAAATTTTCCTGGAGCAAAATATGCATTCTGTAGCTTCTTTGGAAGGAGTGAAGGTATATTCTCTTCTGGAATGCTAAATTTAGTAGAGGAATTATTCCTGAAATTCATTTCCTCTTTGTCCAGATCCGATTCTGTAAGCTCATTTGATGGTGTACTAGAGACTAAGAAGCAATTGAAGCTTTTGCATATAAAAATTATCTACTTCCTATTAGACGTGGCCTCTTTTGTTTCTTACTTGACCCTGAGCTTTGAGAGTTTTTTTCAGCCTCCTTCTTTATAAACTGTTTCGGATCCTTTTTATGAAGGGATGATGTTAATATAGCAGACTTTTCACTTTTTTTGTCATCTCGTTCCCTTCCTCTTTGCAACTTTGGGGTTTAGGACAATTTAATGAACAGACAAATGGGACAATAATGGTTGGTGTATACTCGAATGATGATGTGGGAGAGGTCATGGAACGAGACACCGTAGTGGACACTGAAGTAGTCAGAGAAACTAACGTTGACTGATTTTTCAAATTTTCTTTTTTTTATGTATTCTGCATTGAAATCGTAGTAATCAAAAATATTCGAATTTGGAGGGTAAATATCCGTGATATGGAATCCATATACAGCTATCTCTCATGTTTGGAATTTCAAATATGACTTACCGAAAAGTTCGGATATGTCAAAATGGGTTCAAGGTCGGCCGTTTCCCTCATCAAAAGACGAATCTCCTCGCTATAGTAATCTTTCAATGGACTCGTAAATGCCTTGTACAAAGGCTGCATTTTTTGAGAAGTATTCGAAGAGAGACATAGCATACATTGCATGAGCCAGATTTATTACGTCCATATTTCTAGAATGCCTTTAATGATCGTCCAATATCAAAATCACAGGAAATTCTCGTTTTGAATTAACTTTTTACAAAAAGTGATCAAACCACTTAATAAATAAATTGTTCTGGATACTACCAGAAGGGTGGCAGCCAGCAATAGTACCCGGTCGAGCATCTCTCATCAGCTGTATATTTATGTTTTTTCGAGGGAAGACAATCATGGGCAGAACAAAAATCCCACTATCACTCATGCAAGTAACAATCGTCACGAGGGAAACTATCTCAGCTGAAGCGACTTGGCATTTTCCCTTGGATGCAATGACAGTTGAGACTCAACTCTGGACAACAATTAAGTCAGTTTTATCCACGTTAAATATTCTCCTTGTTGAACTTTGCTGTTCTAGGGAATGATGTGGCTGTAAGATTTTGTAAGACAATTTATGAACTAATTATATAGTCCCCCTCATTACACCCTATCCCTAGTGGCCGAATGGTCTGAGGCGTCACTCTCGTGCTAGACTAGTCTGCTGAGGGTGGAGAGATCGGGGTTAGGATCTCGATTGAGACTACTGAGGGCGGATCTTCCTATATGGTTTTTAAAATGCTTCCTTCCTCATCCCTACCCGATTAGAGTAATTATCATATATGATTGTAGTTTGAAGAGATAGTAAAGACGCGGTGATAAAAAAAAAGCGTTATGTGGTTTATGGATAGCTCCTATGTAGAGAGCGTCTCAAAGCTTTGTAGTGGTCATCCGTTCCCCCTTAGAAAGTTTTCAATGGGGGAGCATTTGCCTCTAATGTGTTAGGGACAGGGTGCCCGCTTTATCCATGGTTGACTAAATCACTTCCACTCGTTCCATTTCATATTAAACTAATGATCTATTGAGAATTAAATGATATTGAAAAGAATATGATTGAAACGATTTACTAAAATAAAACACAGATAAATATAATTTATTACCTCTACCTTCTGACGAATTTGACCTCTATGATATTAAAACTATCAATTAAAATCAAACCAGCCAAATTAGAAGCAAGGATAGTGTGCCTCTCTTTGAAACAGGGAGTCAGGGTTGAATTCCAACAAGATTAACTCTTGCTTCCATTGCTTGAGACATATTTAGAAACCGCTTGTTTTTTTATCCGAGTATTTAACTTACACTTTCTAAACATGCATAGGATATATTTCTAAAGTCTAAACACTAGATTAATCTTGTAAGTTATAGCACATGCAACACCCAGGCCCCGAAACTTAATGCATCTTTAGGAAAGAGTAATCTCAATTAAAATATTCGGTAATGCTGGTAATAAAACTGAGACACCAAATTAGGTAGGCAGACATGCTACCAACTGATTTAAGGCGTTGTTAAAATACAAACAAGCTTAAAGTCTATAAATAGGACTATAAAGACAAACGTTTGTAATTAATATAATAATTACAGTTGATAATTTTCGTGGTAGTCAGGTAAAAGGGAATAAGTAAAGAATTTGCTAAAAAGAACCTGTATGTTGTATTCAACTAAATATTATTAAAAGGACATAAGTCACATATATTTTACTCGTGCTCCACAGACATTCCCTTTGGTAATATGACATAAATTTTTAAATATTTGTTTAAACAAAAGGAAATATTCCCTTTACTACCTTTTGCTGAATGTATTCAAAGGGATGGTATTTTGTACAAGCAACAGTAAAAAATCTACTTGTTTTCTTTTGCTTAAACACAATCATCCTCAATCATCCACATAATTATATCCTCAAAGTATTTTTTCTGTTGTTATTACTAATAAATTGTTTTTAAATTATTTCTAAATTAATAGCACGAACCTTTACAATAATAAGTTAATGGTTACTTTTAAATAAAAATATATATATATTCGATAATCAAAAGCATGATGAAAACACTGATCTAGTCCAGTCACAGTTATTTATCCATTGCCAGTTTAACAGTTTTTAATTATTGTTAAGAAATTGACTAGTAGTTTACTTTTCTATATATCCTCGGTCCCGGCACAGATTTATCTGATTACCAAATCCTTCCTTCACCTCTGACAAGACATCTTGTGAATGTGGGGAATGCCAGGCCTCCATCGTGGTTCGGATTCCACGTTAAACTGTAGGTCCTCCATTTCATCTCACAATCACCCTACCATTACACATTAGCGTAAGTACGTATAACCAGAACAGGTAGTAAGACGCGGTGCTAATAATAATAATAATAATAATAATAATTTTCTATATATTTAATTAAACTATCTTTATGACCTACAATGAGTGTGAGATACAATTTCATGAAACAGCTAGAAACATCAATCTATTAAACCGACCAACGTAAGTACAAGTAAGATAGTTTAGTGAAGTATATATTAATTTTTTTGAGGTAGATATCAGTGGAGTTAACCTCACTTATAACACCTTTACGCTCTTGTAAATCTTTTGATTGATTTATATATGTGTTTCTTAAATATATTTAAAAAAATATTGGCTTAACTTGCCCAGCATGACTGCAAGATAATAAACTAAACTTGAAGTTTCAATTTTAACAGGTACTGATGTACCCCCTTATTCTTTGAGAGCTACCATTACGCGTCTTTCACTGATGAGATATTTAACCTGAATGCTTCAAAAGAAGAGCCAAGTAGCGATAACTTATCAATTACAAATCACAACACTTCGGTGAAAGATGAACCACAGTCTATAGTAGGTGGTCCGATTTAGTTACTACTGCCAATTACAGGCCAACATGATTCAATTAATGCTAAGATTTGGCGACATTTACTCTCAAATTATCAGAATATTATTATGAAAATTTAGACCCTGATATTATTATAGATCATAGCGATTTGGAAGAAACAAGTAATTCAAGTTCACACTCTAAATTCTATTCATTATCTCAGAAATGGGAAAGGAAAAATGAGCCTCCCCATAATATTGTAGACACTAATAGACCTGTTCTTTTATTTGAAGGCAACGAGGGTAAAAATAAACCTACCGAAGAAGTACTACTCAACAAAATTATTTGGCCAAACGCTTGGAAATAAAAGCCAAAATAAATTATGTTGAAGTTATGAGACGGAAAAAGGAAAATCGGGGTTTAAAACAGTGCTGCAACCATTGAATTAAATTTGTGTAAGAAAATGCAAAGATAAACTCAAAGAGAAAGGCAAAGATATGATTTTCAATGGCTGCGGAGGTTTAAAAAGCTATAATCAGAGAGTAGCCTACATTGCTGGGCGCATAACGAGTCAACAGAAAAAGTCTGATAGAAAAAGGACAGACAAACCTGATAAAATTCTAAATAGACATCTACTTATAGTGTAGTTAAATGTGAATTAGCCCGAGCGGACAGTGAGATGTAGGCCTACTACTGAAAATAAAACATTTAACATCTTAATGTAGACACACTGGGTCGAGATTTGACTTCCCCAATCTCGTGGTTTTAGTTTGAGTATAGAGGGGAAATGGGGAAGAGATTGAAGGACGAGACACAATGAGTGAATAGACCACCTATGATATATACATATAGAACAGTCATAGACCCATAGCGAGGCTGTCACCCAGCGGTAATGCTCGGTCGTGTCGTGGCCGCAGGGGGTTCCCCACACGGTCATCCGCAGACAACACTCGGGTCTGTCGGGGAACAGCCGTTTAACTCAACCTGGAAACTCGGGAAGGAATCTTTTCAACCCTCAAAGGGCTCTCAGCCACAGCGAAACATGGGGAGGAATCTTTTCAACCCTCAAAGGGCTCTCAGCCACAGCGAAACATGGGGAGGATCCTTTTCAACCCTCAAAGGGCTCTCAGACACAGCGAAACATGGGGAGGAATCTTTTCAACCCACAAAGGGCTCTCAGCCACAGCGAAACATGGGGAGGAACCTTTTCAACACCTCAAAGGGCTCTCAGCCACAGCGAAACATGGGGAGGAACCTTTTAAACCCACAAAGGGCTCTCAGACACAGCGAAACATGGGAAGGAGGAATCTTTTCAACCCTCAAAGGGCTCTCAGACACAGCGAAACATGGGAAGGAATCTTTTCAACCCTCAAAGGGCTCTCAGACACAGCGAAACATGGGAAGGAATCTTTTCAACCCACAAAGGGCTCTCAGCCACAGTGAAACATGGGAAAGAATCTTTTCAACCTACAAAGAGCCACAGTGAAACATGGGGAGGAAACTTTTCAACCCACAAAGGGCTCTCAGCCACAGTGAAACATGGGAAGGAATCTTTTCAACCCAAAAAGGGCTCTCAGACACAGTGAAACATGGGAAGGAACCTTTTCAACCCACAAAGGGCTCTCAGCCACAGTGAAACATGGGGAGGAACCTTTTCAACCCGCAAAGGGCTCTCAGCCACAGTGAAACATGGGGAGAAACCTTTTCAACCCACAAAGGGCTCTCGGCCACAGCGAAACATGGGGAGGAATCTTTTCAACCCTCAAAGGGCTCTCAACCATAATGAAACATGGGGAGGGATCTTTTCAACCCTCAAAGGGCTCTCAGCCACAGTCAAACATGGTGAGGAACCTTTTCAACCCTCAAAGGGCTCTCAGCCACAGTCAAACATGGTGAGGAACCTTTTCAACCTTCAAAGGGCTCTCAGCCACAGCGAAACATGGGGAGGAACCTTTTCAACCCACAAAGGGCTCTCAGCCACAGCGAAACATGGGGAGGAACCTTTTCAACCCTCAAAGGGCTCTCAGCCACAGCGAAACATGGGGAGGAACCTTTTCAACCCTCAAAGGGCTCTCAGCCACAGCGAAACATGGGGAGGAACCTTTTCAACCCTCAAAGGGCTCTCAGCCACAGCGAAACATGGGGAGGAACCTTTTCAACCCTCAAAGGGCTCTCAGCCACAGCGAAACATGGGGAGGAACCTTTTCAACCCTCAAAGGGCTCTCAGCCACAGCGAAACATGGGGAGGAACCTTTTCAACCCTCAAAGGGCTCTCAGCCACAGCGAAACATGGGGAGGAACCTTTTCAACCCTCAAAGGGCTCTCAGCCACAGCGAAACATGGGGAGGAACCTTTTCAACCCTCAAAGGGCTCTCAGCCACAGCGAAACATGGGGAGGAACCTTTTCAACCCTCAAAGGGCTCTCAGCCACAGCGAAACATGGGGAGGAACCTTTTCAACCCTCAAAGGGCTCTCAGCCACAGCGAAACATGGGGAGGAACCTTTTCAACCCTCAAAGGGCTCTCAGCCACAGCGAAACATGGGGAGGAACCTTTTCAACCCTCAAAGGGCTCTCAGCCACAGCGAAACATGGGGAGGAACCTTTTCAACCCTCAAAGGGCTCTCAGCCACAGCGAAACATGGGGAGGAACCTTTTCAACCCTCAAAGGGCTCTCAGCCACAGCGAAACATGGGGAGGAACCTTTTCAACCCTCAAAGGGCTCTCAGCCACAGCGAAACATGGGGAGGAACCTTTTCAACCCTCAAAGGGCTCTCAGCCACAGCGAAACATGGGGAGGAACCTTTTCAACCCTCAAAGGGCTCTCAGCCACAGCGAAACATGGGGAGGAACCTTTTCAACCCTCAAAGGGCTCTCAGCCACAGTGAAACATGGGGAGGAACCTTTTCAACCCTCAAAGGGCTCTCAGCCACAGCGAAACATAGGGAGGAACCTTTTAAATCCTCAAAGGGCTCTCAACCACAGCGAAAGTTGCGGCGTTGAGTTTTAAGACAATAGCTCCTAAACTTTTTCTAATCAATGAACCGGAGAGATGATTTGTTTCGTATGAAGGACCGACAAGGTACAAACTTTCTTTCGCGCTGCAGATTTTGGGTAGGGGCTGTAAGGGAAAGTTCATAAATACAAAAAGCCACACACAATAAAACTTTTTCTTAGCACCACGTCTCGCTACCTATTTAGGTTACACTCATCTCTACTAATTAAACGCTATCGAGTTAGGAATGAGGCCAGTTGAATATAGAGGAAGTGCACCCACAATTGTGTAGAGGGAGAGTGGAAAATAATTTAATAAAACCACCCTCAGTACTGGGATTTGAGCCATAATCTCCCGGTTACCAGCAGTCCAGCCTATTGCGAGAGAGACGCCTTAGACCATGTGATCACTGAATCACACCTCAGCTTAGCTTGTCAACTTGGCGTTCCTAATGATCATATTATAAGGAACCTTCTAGAAGTAGAAGAGGTGGGAGGAAAGTTGTATGTACTCTACATATAGTTGTGTGAGAACATCACGAATGTAGATTGTTTTAACCCACGAAAGAAGGAAACAATAACATGTGTGTTTGACTGTCGTAAGAAAAAGATGTGAACTCCTGCTTCTACCCAGGACCAAATTTTGAATATTGCGTTTAAATAATGTTCTTCAGTTAAAATCAAGTTTTTAAATCGTTCACAATTTGGGTTTACATCCGTACACCACATACTATATATATGTCTGTGTGTGTAAAAATTATATATATGTGTGTGTAAATATGTTGCCTTAAAAGCTATATTTATTAATATAATTATTATCTTAGAATTCGAGGGGTGCAAAATACAATATGTAGTCAACACTAAAAATTTGGGAAGGTAGGTATAATTACTCCTTGTTCCTACTCCACTGCACACGTATAGTACTGGCGTGTTGGCATCGTCGTCCTAAGTATGGTCGTGGCCTTAGACGGAAAGCAGATACGTACTGTATGAGATAATCGGAGTCGAACCCCGGTTGTCTGAAAGAACGCGAGGTTAGCCGGGATAGGCTACTGTAAGCACTTCACTAATGGCACTAATAGTTTTGGGGTACAACGATTCAAAACAAACCATTTAGTAACTGCAGTATCAAAACATGACTAAACAAATTGAAATAGTAAAATGGTTAAGGTGGTATATAGTAGTCTATTATTTGGATATAGTGTGTTTTAGAATTGCCCGGACTCATTGTGAACCCAGGGAGACGAACATACTTTGAGGAATGTCCTCCACGGAGATTTTATCTTGGACGATGAGATTTTGTTGTTGTTGTGGAGTGGTACAATTTTGAATTGTACGCAAGAATATACGGGGTGGCCTTCTTTCTTTATTTGGAGGTGTTACGGGTGCATTTCAACACTGTCCGAGCCATTTGCACGCGATTTAAACTAAGGATCAAAGGGTCGGGTGATAATGTGAGAAGCCCTTTCAAAGTAATAAAAGATGGGTAGTTAGCATAACCTATATATGGTAGAAATCTTAAAGGAAGAGCCTTTTTGAAAATACAAACATTTATTTTTTGCAGCCATCATTGATAACATTTCACTTTAGGTGACCTGGTGGTCTAGGGGTTAAGGTGTCAGATTTCTATGCTGGCGGCCGGGGTTCAATCCTCAGTCCCAGCAAAGATTTATCTGATTACCAAACCCTTCCTTCACCTCTGACAAGACATCTTGTGAATGTGAGGATTGCCAGGCCTCCACCGTGGTTCGGATCCCACGTTAAACTGTAGGTCCTCCATTTCATCTCACAATCACCCTACCATAACACATTAGCGTGAGTGCGTATAACCCGAACGGGTAGTAAGACGCGGTGATAATAATAAAAATAAATAATAAACATTTCACTTTAAGTTATTGTTAGTGTTATTTTAGAGGTATTGATATTAACTATTAGAAAATATAACTGTATATCATATAACATAAGAAGGGATTGTAGGGAACGCGTGCTAAGGGTCGTATTTATGCAGTTTTCATATCAAAATATATTTTTGGTAATAAGAAATCAAATAATTCTCCAAAAGAAACATGGTAGTTTAATTTTTTTCCATTGGTGATATTTACAGTTCTCGAATATCTATCTGTCAAAGATGTCCTGGAATTAAAAGACAGTTTATCTCTTTAGGCGATTGGCCCTTTTCATTTGGTGTGGAAATGCAGAGCCGTGGGAACAAACGGTTATCTTCAAGAATGTTTATTGTTTTGCAAATTTTTTTTCGGAAACAGTTTGTTTGTTTGTTTGTTGGGTTTATATTTTTTGTAACACTTAATTCGACATTTAACATGTATAAAACATTGAATATAAGAGNATAAGAGACAAAGAAACAATCACCAGCCCCGATGGGGCTCTCGAAAGTCAAACGATACAGGACTACCATAAAAACACTAAAAAAGATAAACATATGTCGCCCTGGTGGGCTGATTCTAAGTTGGCCATAGGGAAACGGTTTGTTCAAAAATAGAAGCATTTTGATTACGTCATACTATTTATATACACACCTCCTCTATAATTTTAACAATGATCAAATATTGAAAAAATTGACATTTTTTAATAGAAAACTGCTGGCTTCATAACAAAAAAATAAGAAAATGTAACAATTAATAAACATCGATACATTATCTTAGAAGGGGTGTTGAAAATATTAACATAAAAATTTCACTCGTTCTCGAGAAATCTGATATTTACCAACGTATGATTTTTCCGCAAGACCTGCCTGGTAGCTAGCGCCATCTACGATTTCCTTGATCCATCTGTTCTTGTTGGCGCGGAAGGATACTTTGGTTGGTTGTGAAGCCACGCCATGCCTTTCACCCACCCATTGACCATCCCACAAAATAGGTTTTAGACATGCACTCGATAGGCCTTAATTTAAAAATGTTCTCATATAATGTATCTATGCTCAGGACAGATATTCAATAACTGTTGATTTGAAGAAAACTAAACTCTGTGTTTGTAATGAAGTAATATTTTATTTATTTTAGCCGAAAAAAATTGTTTTACCATAAAAACTGTCCTCCCACATTAATGTATGAAAATATGAAAATGATTTTAGTAACTTTAGTACCTGTCGAAAGAGTTTCATCCTATCTGAATCTGATTTTAGCTTTGAACCAGGAATCCAGTATCCGATATCAGCCGGATATCATGAGGATATTCTCCCTGTTTTCCTAAATATGGCTCTCTATTCTCCTTCCAGGCAATATAAGGGACTGTGTTTCAATTACCAGGTTCATAGTCAGGTCTTTCCGGTAGTAAACAGTTGTATATATTAGCTTATGAATCTTGGGCTAACTCCCTATAATTTAGGAAATCTTTTCTGATTGATTTATATAAAGTGTCCCTTGTGATTAAAATGTAAAATAAGTAATTTTTGTTAACTATTTAACATTTAATTCTTTACTTTTTGTGGGCCACCTCGGTAATCGAAAAACTACCACGTTCTGGTATAATGCAATGTTTAATTCTCGGATGCATTATTTCAAAATATGGTTTAAGCCAAAATAAAGTCGAAGGATTCCAACAGGGCCCTTTTTCCTTAACATCCCTCTAGTTTGAGTTGTATTAATAGAAAAAAAATGTGTGAACGTGTAATTTTAGTTTGTTTTCAAAGACTTCTTATGCATCTTTGTGGAGCTATGAGATTAGGCTTAAAGAAAATGGGCTCTAGATTTAGCCTTCCTCTAACAAATAATAATATTTTTTAATAGGCTCACAACAAAAAATTATAAGTTATTTGACAAATAACAGCGAGCTTTCCTCTTTACCTTGAGTTGATAAACGTCATGTTTGTGCTCCCCCCCCCTCCTTTTTATTGACGAAACAAAGGGTAGTTGTAGGTGAAGCGTGAAATTGAGTATAAGCTTAGACATGATAGAGAGGTATTCCAGAAAACGACACAGGTCATTGTATTTTAAGCCATTGATCCTGACACTGATTGATTCTTTCTCGCTGACTGAGGCAGCTGTCTTAATAAAATCCATGATACTAAATATTTGTTTTTATAACAACTGAATAAAGCGAGAGACTCATGGACATTTTTTTTTATCATGGACCAAACGGGAATATCACCGACATCAAACGACGCGAGTGTTATATTCACGTCAACAGTACCAAGTGTGTTTGAGGGGAAAGGGATTATTGGTGAGGCGCCAACTATAAACTTTTCACACCCGTTCAAGGTTTGCGGCAACGCCTTAAGTTTGAACAAAATTAATGATGCCCTATATTCTAATTTACTCCTAGCAATTTTAATGAGTCTTCAAAGTGCTTTAAGAAAATCATTTAATCAATCTAACCTTCAACACAGTTGATGTAGGACTATCTTCACAGACCTTACAGTAAACACAAGAACTTCATCAGCACCTGCTTGTTTAATCGTTATACAGAGCTTCATCAAGCGTTTGACTTCTTGATCCTCGTGTCCGTTTCGATGTTAGTTTCAGTGGCGGCTTGTAGCTAAAATTAGTGGGGCTATGCTCCAGAAAATTGTCAGCCTTTGTTTTAAAATTGTGTAAAAGGAAAAAAACATGTATAAAAAGAAAATTTATTCAGGAACTTGACAAAATCTTAACAAAAAAAAACCCAAATATGTTTTACCTACTTTAAATTAAATTGTTACAGTTCAAGCTTGATCTATTCATTTAAAAATGAAATCCTTTCTTCTTGTTTTAATTTGCGCAAAAAGTTCAATAATTTTCTCCTTGATCTCTGGATAACAATTGAAGAAATTTTTCTCCATTGAAAGTACTGCAAGCGCATTTAGTCTTTCTGTTAAATAAAATAACCGAAAAAACTGAATCAAATAGAATAGCTGGAAGCAGAATAATAATATAATTCTACATTCTTCTACACTTTATCACATTCAAGAATATGTGTACACGGTTTTTAAGCACAACACAAGCTGAGTAAAAAAAACTTCCTTCCACCATCACGACAGAGCTGGCACTGCGAGAGCAACAGTGCTCTCTCTACCTGGCAGTTCCGCCTTCTTACCCACCCTCTCCTATGTGCGCATGCGCACAACAGTCAAACACCACGTCACTGGCACTGTGAAGCGCACAGTTCCATACAAAGATTTTTGTATCTTTTTCATAAACTGGGGGATGGCTACTGAAGTACTGACACTAAGCTTAAGGAATATATAATGTACTACAAAAATAAAGAAAGAATAAAAGAAAAAAGGACTCATTATATTAAATGCTATGGATAATATCAAGTGGAAATAGGGGGTGCTTCAGTTCCGAAGTGCCTATACACGAGCCGCCACTGGTTAGTTTTATGAAGCGGCACGCTCTTAATTGGTTTCACTTTTTATTGCACGTGAGATAGAAAGGTCCCAGCCTTAATTACATTACGGTACGTAAATGATCCTATGATGACCACGAAGGGGTATTAGTGGTTTAGGAAGGGGTGGAAAGGGTGTGGATGTGGGAGGGGAATTAAGAGGTAGGGGAAGTTTTAATCTTAAATAGTGAAAGGAAACCGCCCGAACGGGCACTCGGTCTAGACGCCGAGCTCGTTTAGTCTAGTTTGTCAGTGACGGTGAGGTCGGGTTTCAAATCACGGTTGGGTGTATTGAAAGTAGTTTTTTCCTATAAGGTCTTCCACGAAAATGTTGGTACATTTCATCTGAATTTCACTTTTTTCATTCTTATCATAATAAATATATTATATGTGCCACTTCAGTGTGCATATGACTTACTGAACCAAGTTATTATATCAGCACACGAGAATTTCTATGATCGAGAGTGAAAGGGCCTGCTAATTATGCCAGGAAAGGTATTTTCACATACATTTCAGATTTCTTTTCCATGGCACAGTTGGCATGGGAACGACGTGACGGCTTTACTTCCCCTACGAAGGAAGTTGTGCTACGGATGTTTACCGCTCAAGAAAAATCCGTCGAACCCGGCTGGGTTTTGAACCCGTGAACATGGGCTCCTTAGGCGAGCACTTTACCCCAAGACCACCGAGGTCAACCATAGTGCGTAATTATACTAGAATATTTATTGAAGGAGTATGAGAACTATTTAGGAGAGGAACACCTTAATGTAGCTGGCTGGGATTCAAACCACTATCTTCTCATCACCGGCATCCAGACTGAATATAAAACTGCTTTTCTTCACAATTCAAACGATGCAGGTATAGGCCTACACCTATCAACGGCTTAAGGTAATGGATATGAATGGGTAAGGAGGTTTATAAGAAGTGCACTCGCATTAGCATGGAGAGAGAGAGAGAGGGGGGGGAAAAATTAAGTGATAGCTTACGTTATGTGAGGGGAAAACACCCAGCCGAGATCCAATACTCAGCCTCCCCATCATCGACAATCAAGTCTATTGTGAGCCTGACACCTTATATCGCGTGACCACTCGTGCGTAGGCCTATTTGTACCAAAAAATCATGTTCTCAAAACTGGCTCTTTTTTAAAATATGCATTCTAATTTTTATAGGAAGGTCCATATTTGGCAGTTATAGAAGTTACTAGATCTACTTTCACGCATTCATACGCCAAGTTATGTGATATTCAGCTGTCACTTTTGATAGATAATATTAATACCTATAAAATAACACCAATAATATTGTAAAATGTTATCAATGTAGGTTAAAAACAAATGTGTTTTTATTTTTTTAAAGGACCTTTTAATGAAAATTGGATTGTATTGTACAATCCAATTATATATTTTTAAAGGGGGTTATTTAACGTGCCCTTTCTAAACAGATTGATAATATCAACACATGACTTGTAAACTAACTTAATTCTAGAACAACCCTCTTCGGTGGCCGCATGGTCTAAGGCGCTACTTTCGCAATAGACTAGACTGTCGACGATGACAGAGAGATTGTGGTTCGATCCCGGTCGGGAGTACTGATCCTAATATACAGTAGAATTATGGCAGGGCAAAACACCTTTCAGACCACCATTTCTACTATAAACAGGGTATATGTATGAAATACTAGGAAGTATGTGGGCGTGCATTATAACATTATTATGTAGTAAATTTTTTTTTATTACTTGATGAATTAGCAGTGTTCTTCAAGTTTTGGTGATTAAAATATTATCCAGCACAAAGAAACAATATGCGTAAAGTTTAATTCCCACGTAAGCTGAAATTTAAAAGCAGTAGAGTGAGTCCGTATCTATTAATAGCGCAGCTGTTCACACACTCGTGGAAAGTTGGAAATCTCTGTTTACTCATAATGCATTGAAACGTTGAACATAAGAACGTAAATATTACAATAAGTGCAAGTTACTGTATTTAAAGTAAAACTAGATGTTTTATTTACTGCTTGGGTTTGATTTTGTCATCGATAAACCTCATGGCTTCCAATAAAATGTCGTTTTTAAATCATGGCCTTTGAGATAAGCCATCGTTAGAATGTGCTATGTTTATAAATAACGCATGTTTAAAAGTTTACGCATGCGCCTATCTGGTCTTCTTGGCCGGTTATCTGTAGAAGCGCTGGAAAAGTTCAAATTATCTCTACTCGAACAACGCGGGCTACGCTGGCCACGAGGACTTCTTGTGATTGGATTAGAGCTGTCACGTGACCAAATATCAGCAATGCTCTCGTTTCACGACAAACTTGTGAATCCACAGTAAGATGATATTCTAGCATTCGCTTGGAGGGAGGCCAGAAAATCGCATAGTGGGAGGGAAAACATCCCTAATGTTACAAGCTGGGATTGAACCTCCAGCTTCCCGATTCAGAACCAATCTGTGCCGATCCTATGTTTATTCAACTTGTCCCCATATCTTTTAGCACCCTGGGTGGTGTCTTCCCTATATCTTCTTCTTCTTCTTCTAATTAATGGTTGACGTACCTTTTGAAACTATATTATCTGAGGCTTTTTTTTATATAGAATGATGCGAAAGTGAAGTTTTCCCTGGTCAACAAAGAAGAAGAATTCGGCTGGAAACCTCGTGTTTCTGTTCCTCCCTGAATGACAGTTGGTACGACCCCGGGGAGGAGGTGGTCACGTGACATCCCGACCTAGTCCAACAAAGCTCATCTTCTCAAGAGGGTACAAAAAAAAGGGGGGGTTATGGATTTATCTCTACACATTTTGATCCAACACGTCAACAAACCTTCACAACCATCGTGGTCCAATTTGGAAGGGTTGGTTTAATGTGTTGGTTATCAAAGTAAAATATAAGATAAGACTTATAGTAGGATTTTGGGTTGCACTCCAATTGCGGAATAAAGTATAACTGTCAGCAGGTTCACATGAATTGCAGAAGAAACATGTAATACCATCCAACTCATAGCCACTAACCTAACTTAACCTATCCTAGCCTAGCCTAATCTATTTTAACTTGAACTAACCTAACCTAACCTCCATGTTCCATTTTGAACAAAGGTATTATTAATTTAATTTTTACCCCGCAGTTTGTGTGAGGGTATTACCGAGCTCAGACGAGCCGCTTCGCAATTCATGTGCACCGGGAATTTGATAGGAAGAAGATTATTTAAACCTGCTTCAGTGGCCGCATGGTCTAAGGTATCATTCTCACGGTAATCTAGACTGCCGATTACGGGGAGATCATAGTTAGAATCTCAATCGGGTATTCTGAGGGTAGTTTTTCATAAATGGTTTTCCACTCTTCTTCCACGTAAATCTTTATAAATATAACCTTCATCATTCTTAAAACCTTTAGTGCAATTAGTCCATAAGCGTATAATCCGAACGGGTAGTAAGACGTGGTGCTAAAAATAACACTGACCTTTTCTCTCACTCACTGTATCCCTAACATAAGAGGATACCATGAACAAAGTGTCTGTCCTTGAAACGTGATTTTCTGTAGAGAAATGAACAAGGTGGTGGCGATAAGTTTCCTTGGGCGAGTAAAAGAGACCAACCCC
>CABFOV010007389.1:7912-28725 GCA_902141375.1 Timema poppense
CCCCCCCCCCCTCTCTCTCTCTCACCTCTTTGGCAGAGCATAACATTCACATACCTCAACCCCCACCCCCCCACACACCTATTTTTTGGTAAAGTTATAAAAACTCTTTAAAAAATTGCTTTAGCTAGTTACTTTATTATATATTGGCAACCCTAGATGATACCAATTTTTTTTTTACTGGATTGTGTCCATCGGTTGTGTCATATTGTGTGATATTGTGTTTGTCAGAGCAACTTTCCACTTCTAATCAACAGCCCTGAGCAGTTTCTGTCGGAGTGAGGGTTGAAAGCCCGGCTGTGTCGCGAGTGGTAGCTCAGGAGGAGGGTAGAAATGAGCAGCTGTAAACGAAGTGTGACCGAGGTCAAATAGCAGAATGTGTATTGAACACTTAACACAAGGGCTAACAACCGACTATAAACGACCGGTATGAGGGGGTCAGTTTATATGAAATGTACCCACATTAGTGACGGTAACGTATGGCCAACCCATTGTAAAGCCACCAAGCGGAAAACCAACTTCAATGAGCTCGGCTGGGATTCAAACCGAGACCTCCCCGTAAAACGTGACCAAGTGCATTGCAATTCTGATGCCTTCCCCCCACTGAACCCTGGCTGCAGATTAGTAGGTGTTGCCGCTAGAGTGTATAAGTATAACCATTAAGTCACTCGCCTGGTGTCTTCCCGTAAGTGGCGACGTTGTAGCAGTATATGACATCGTCGATACAGCTGGCATATAGACGCACCCTGCCGGGGTCCAGCACGAGGCTGGTGAAACTGTTCCTACTGGAGCCCCCGGGATGTGGGAGCACATGAAGGGGTACTGGAGCCCTCTTGTACACAGAGTAGTTTTTCCGCAAGTCCCACACCTTGATCAGCCTGCGAAGGGAAATGTATGTTACTCAAGAGTTCTTTAAATTTTGGCGCAGTTTTAAAAAGTGATTTCTCTCTTCTATTTGTTTTAGCAAAAGGTGTTGGAGAGACTTGTCCGAAGAAATATGTCTCAACAATTAGTTTAGAGAGTGGACTCGCTTCGGTGGTTGAACGGTCTAACAGGGTGGTTACAAAACTTTCATTATAAAATTCCCTGACTTTCTCAGATTTTCCAAACATTAAAAAAAATTCCAGACCTAACTTTTTTTTGTAGTTTTTCTTGGTGGAAGGGAATTTTTTTGTTTATTATATTTATAAGATTTTATTTTTAAAAGTCCTGAGCTGCCAAACGTCAACATTCTTTTTCTATCGCCAGTTTCGGTTACACATCTATCATCTGTATTTGCATGGAGGGAGAACAGTAAAGCATCAAGGTAAAACCACCCTCAGTGTGACCGACCGGAACCGAACCCCGTCTTGGGCAGTTCAGTCCGACACGAGAGTAGCGTGTTAGTCCATGCAGCCAGAGAAACGAGTATCAACATTATTATAAGTTATTTACCTTCTATCTCTAGTATTTAATGTTTTAGGTCTTACTTGTATCGCTGCGTAAATGTGGTATAGAACACATCCTATCTAACCATCTCCCGCATTTTGTTAACATCGAGAAACAAAATATCTCTCTTTTGTTTAAATTATTATTATTATTATTATTATTAGCACCGCGTTTTACTACCCGTTCGGGTTATACGCACTTACGCTAATGTGTAATGGTAGGGTGATAGTGAGATGAAATGGAGGACCTACAGTTTAACGTGGAATCCGAACCACGGTGGAGGCCTGGCATTCCCCACATTTACAAGATGTCTTGTCAGAGGTGAAGGAGGGGTTTGGTAATCAGATAAATCTTTGCCGGGACCGAGGATTGAACCCCGACCGCCAGCAAAGAAGTCTGACACCTTACCCCTAGACCGCCAGGTCCCCTCTTTTTTTTTAAATGTTTAGGTGCGGGATCAGTCTAGTATTTCAATCCCCCGACTTGAACTCACCCACCACTCGCGCTGCACGACAAGAGCGTGAAGGGGTCCTGGTAGATAAGACCGGTGATACTATTGGCTCTAGAAGTGTTGGAGAGGGTCCCCTTGTCCCTCCGGGACTTGGAGCCAGAACCTGGAGTCGCTGGAACAAACGAAACGAGATATTTGTAAATACTCGGGTTTTACAAGCAGATTTAAATAATTACCTTTGTTAAAAGTAAATATATGGCACAATTCTTGTTTTTACTAAATTGTGGTTCCGACTCATCGATTTTTTTAAATCCATATTTTTTGTTGGGGAGGAGAGGAAGGAGGTTTGCAATTTAAAAAAATATACTTTAACAGAACGGCCATGTTTAATTTGTGCAAGATCCCCAGAACACACTAGTGTACGTTTACAATTTGCTGACACTAAGGTGTATCGCTAATAGAAGAAGTTCCGAGACAAATAAGTTATTAAAATTTAAACAAGATCCTGTATTTTTCAACTAAATATCTTAGCTCTTTTGACACATTTTTTTTTGTCATTTCTCTCGACACTCAAAGGGTTAATAATCAAATTAGTCAGGTTTGAAATTCTTATTTGAAAGTTTTTTAAATGTTATATAATATAATACATTTAAATTTTAAAATTGATTTGTAGAGTGACTAATTAGATGTCTTGATAACAATGAGTGACCCATGTATGAAGGTAATTGAAGCATACAGCGATTATAAACTCACTCAAGGGTACAGCGGTTATAAACTCACTCAAGGGTACAGCGGTTATAAACTCACTCAAGGGTACAGCGGTTATAAACTCACTCAAGGGTACAGCGGTTATAAACTCACTCAAGGGTACAGCGGTTATAAACTCACTCAAGGGTACAGCGGTTATAAACTCACTCAAGGGTACAGCGGTTATAAACTCACTCAAGGGTACAGCGGTTATAAACTCACTCAAGGGTACAGCGGTTATAAACTCACTCAAGGGTACAGCGGTTATAAACTCACTCAAGGGTACAGCGGTTATAAACTCACTCAAGGGTACAGCGGTTATAAACTCACTCAAGGGTACAGCGGTTATAAACTCACTCAAGGGTACAGCGGTTATAAACTCACTCAAGGGTACAGCGGTTATAAACTCACTCAAGGGTACAGCGGTTATAAACTCACTCAAGGGTACAGCGGTTATAAACTCACTCAAGGGTACAGCGGTTATAAACTCACTCAAGGGTACAGCGGTTATAAACTCACTCAAGGGTACAGCGGTTATAAACTCACTCAAGGGTACAGCGGTTATAAACTCACTCAAGGGTACAGCGGTTATAAACTCACTCAAGGGTACAGCGGTTATAAACTCACTCAAGGGTACAGCGGTTATAAACTCACTCAAGGGTACAGCGGTTATAAACTCACTCAAGGGTACAGCGGTTATAAACTCACTCAAGGGTACAGCGGTTATAAACTCACTCAAGGGTACAGCGGTTATAAACTCACTCAAGGGTACAGCGGTTATAAACTCACTCAAGGGTACAGCGGTTATAAACTCACTCAAGGGTACAGCGGTTATAAACTCACTCAAGGGTACAGCGGTTATAAACTCACTCAAGGGTACAGCGGTTATAAACTCACTCAAGGGTACAGCGGTTATAAACTCACTCAAGGGTACAGCGGTTATAAACTCACTCAAGGGTACAGCGGTTATAAACTCACTCAAGGGTACAGCGGTTATAAACTCACTCAAGGGTACAGCGGTTATAAACTCACTCAAGGGTACAGCGGTTATAAACTCACTCAAGGGTACAGCGGTTATAAACTCACTCAAGGGTACAGCGGTTATAAACTCACTCAAGGGTACAGCGGTTATAAACTCACTCAAGGGTACAGCGGTTATAAACTCACTCAAGGGTACAGCGGTTATAAACTCACTCAAGGGTACAGCGGTTATAAACTCACTCAAGGGTACAGCGGTTATAAACTCACTCAAGGGTACAGCGGTTATAAACTCACTCAAGGGTACAGCGGTTATAAACTCTCTCCAGGGTACAGCGGTTATAATCTCACTCAAGGGTACAGCGGTTATAAACTCTCTCCAGGGTACAGCGGTTATAAACTCACTCGAGGGTTGGTGACAGTTAGGGATGAAGTTGTCAGGTTTTTCACACGACACCCCTTCTCTGGACCTAACATCCCAGACATTGATATTACCGTCCCGGCCGCCTGTCGCAAAAACAGCTGAAACAGAAGACCATCATCCCCCGGTAAGAAACACAACGAGCAGCGATGTAACCGCGTTTAGCTGGCACACATCCAAAATACTTGTTTCGGAATCAATTTCAAACTTGGGCTTGTAATCTAAAAACAATTATGAATTCAAGTCTTAAGTTTCGTAGAATTTTCCAAACCAAATTTCTAGGTAGGAAAAAGTTCAAATCAATCTCTGGCAAGTTTTAGGTATTTCTGAGTAAACTCCTCGGACTTTTAAATTATTTACAAACTTCACGTGTATTTACAGTTTGTAAATTTTTATCAAACATTAATAAAACAAAAAAAATTCACATAATTTTATCTACAAAAATCAACCGACAGTTTGGGCATGAGATATATTTTTACAAAAATGTGTGACTTTAATTTGTCCTCAAAAATTTAAATGTTAGGCACATCATTTTCAAATTGTGACCCTTATGTTAAAAATCTATTCATGTATTTAGTTGAAGTTGGCGGGGCGGGTAGATTGACCATATCGAGCTGGGTTTTAAAAGGATTTTTTTTTTAAAAATAAAATACAAACATTTTTTTTGCTGTCAACATTGATAATAGGGATAACTCCATTGAATTTTAAAATCCTTAATAAAGATAAAATTTTAAATATAATTTGTTTTATAGCTCTAATAATGCTAATTGGTGGTTGAGAACCATTTATAATTATTGGATGAACTTAACAACCAGACCCCAGACCAGTAATTTAACACTTAACTGAATGTATGAATGTTATAATCAATGTTAACATTAAGTTACTGTTTCTATTTAATATAATTCTATTATATTTATATTTTCTCATATGTTCATCGTTTTTCCAAGATTCTGATTCAGATTCAAAGATAAATTGGAGATTTGGATTCGTAAGATAATACAGTAGCCCCATGGCTTCTTTGGTGCTGACTGACAGCTCACAGCTGACTTCTGACAGGCAACATTTAGGTATATACCTAAATTTTAACTGTCAGAAGTGACAGCTGCTAAACACATGTTTTTGCATATCATATGGTTCGGCGTAGGGATACATAATTTGGTCTGGTAACTTTTCAAAGCTGTCAGTCAGCACCAAAGAAGCCATGGGGCTACTTTAGATTCGAACAAACTCTCTAATTGATAATATTTTACTATATTATTAATATTATTATAAATATGTAGTGATATCTATTAAGAGTGACAGCTACTGATGACATAAATTGATGTATGAATACATGAAAGTAGATCCGGTCACGTTTATTCCATTGTCGCAGTGTTTACAGTGCGCACAATCTTAACCAACCTTTATCGTCAGGTCTGAACGCTACCGTCTTGACACTGCGGGTGTGTCCGAGGAACATGGTGAGAGGGAGAAGACCCTCGGCGAGGTCCCACAAGATGGCCCGATGGTCGCCCGACACGGTCACTAGTTTCATCTCTCCGTCCATCCAAGCCAGGTCGAATATCGCGTTGAGATGAGCCTGGCTCCCCATCACTGGATAGGAAAGGGCCGTCATCGTGCGATATTAACGATATAAAAAAACACTTCTTATCTTTGGTTTATATCACACATTACTAAAATGGTTTACATTACCAAAAACACATTATAGTGGTTTTTAAAATGTTCATTTTAGCCTCTGCATTATTACCTGGTTCATTAATTATTGATTACAAACAAAGCTGCGATACCTACAATGCACATTAGAACATTAGGGGATCGTCTTGATGAGTTTAATCACTAGGTGTATTCTATTTCTCTACAAAAGCAACTGTATCGAAAATAGTATGTAAGGATTCAGAACAAAAAATATAAGTTAAAGTAGGCTCTGACTCTCCGCCTCTAAATATTTAGGTACCTTTCGTTTTGGTTGCGAAACCTACGTCAGGTCTCGTATCTTGCAAAGCTACTCGGCCATCTTCATCTGCTAAAGCTACAAAGTGTTGGAAACCAGGTAGATTACAAAACTTTGCAGCAAATACAGGCGACGGGGGGCTGTTTGGTTCCACCTGCTCCTCGTTTGTGGCGGTCGTCAGCCCGGTAAACTCGTCGTAGGAGTAGCATTTCATCCTTTGAACAGCGTGGTCATAGTGCGTGATGTTGTCTGAAATTATTATCAATTAAACTTGTAAGAAGAAAATAAATTACAGTTTAGACAGCTTTTAGCCAACAAATAAAATTTCATTTACAAACTAAAAATTAATTACATATTATAATCGTAAGAAAATAGAGATTAAATGAGGGTGTTGCTGAGCTGTCATTTAAACTGAAAATAAATCAGACTTCTAAACTAAATTCGGATTTTGGAAGTCTCAACAGAACTTAGTACCGTTATAATAAGAGGCTAGAGCATAGATAAAAATGATATAGTTTGTGAATTAACTTACCGAAACCTTCTTGTCTTTTCAATACATTTCTCACAACACTCATTATTAATTATAAACAAATTATCATTTCAATAAACAGAATAATAAATACAACACGCACGCATGCATTCATTATAAATATCATTAGGAAACGCGGCAAAATATCATGTTGCCCAACAACTCTACACCAAGAAACACTGAAATATCTTCTCAAGAAATGTACATTCTTGAAAATATCTGAAACATAAAAGTAGAAAGATGTAGCTATCAACTCATTTCATAATATTTATCATTCAAAATATGCTAGAGAATGTTTTGAATTAAAAAGTACTTTGTTTATTAAATCATGTTGTTTGTTCAAGGTCTAGGTCTATGTGGTGTCATGTGAGTGAACGAAAGCGAGCGACGCGAGGTTGAACCTGAAGCGCTGCGAACAGACAATGTCAAATGTACTGTTGGCATGGAAGTGTCTTACATATATAAAGATGAAGTGGCGTGGCGAAGGTGAGTTCCAAGCGGTTGACGCATTAAAATATTTAAATATTTTCACGCGAACCACGCGTGACGAGACCTACTTTCTTCGAGTATTCAGACCAAGTAAGTGTTTGTCTTCACAACTTCTGTTCTAATATCTACAGACAGTGGTTTTTTTTTTGTGGGTTTTTTTCGTTCGTTGTGTTACCTACATCTAGTTGGGATGATTGAGAGGTCAGAATTCTTTGAAACAGCGAAGTAAAAAGTAGACGTATTCTTTTTGATGTGAAAAATAGAAACAACCATAACTGATTACTAGGGTTTGAAAGGGTTGAAGTATTTTTTTGTTTTTTTGTTTTTCCAAAACAATGGAGATGTGTGGAAGAGCAGAAATTATTTTCCCCTTTGACTTAAAAAAATATATATATTAAAGGGTTTTTTCAGCAATGGTAAAACTCAAGAAAATAGTATTTGCTTGAGATATTTCCTCTTAGCTTTTTGTAATTTATTGAAAATATTATTGACACACCTCTTTGTCCGCATGGACTAACGCGTTACTCTCTCAATACTGAATATGGGGAGATCAGGGCTAGATTCCAGTCTGGTGTAATGAGAATGGTTTTCCCAAATGTTCTTATACGCTCGTTCCACATACATGTGGATTCATTTTCTCAAATTCATAACTCCTGACACATTAGTGTAATTAATATATGGATATATAACTCGAACAGGTAATCAAACGTGGAGAAAAATAATTGAGCTAGTTCACGTTTCCTTGGCGTCAACATCATGACTACTGATTTGAACTCTTGTCGCATGTTTCTTATATTTGCCCACGCAAGATCATCGCATCAATTCACTCGCTTTGTGTCTAGTCACCCGACCACTCGCTTTCGTTCGCTCATGTGTAGGATAGCACCTAAGGTGGTTTAAATAATTTATGTTATTCATGATTTATCTAGGATATTAATGTTCTAACTATAACGTGTTTTATTATGCTGGTTTGGTGTATATCTTTTGCCTATCAGTTTAAGAAGCCGGCAAATTATAAATAATCTATTCTATTTAATATATTTTGGACCGTATTATACTAAACTCATACTTTTTATAAAAGGTAAATTTATTAACACTACATTTTTTTCACGTTGGTATTTTGTAAACATTTAAAATCAAAATCAATGAAAGCTGTCATTTGTCAAACAATTCTGATTGTGATTTGTTTGAACTATATGTGAGTATTTTGACATAAATATTTAATACATAATATCTCATTTTAATTTTACTTATATCTATTTTATTTTTATCTCCTTTCATAGCGTTCAGAGAAATAAAACTGTATATTTTAAAAGCCATATAGGCTAAAAATAATTTACGTTTATATTTACCCAATGTAGTATACTTTAAAGAAGTTAATTTTATAATCACACAATAAAAAATTGTAATTGATATCCCATTTGTATAAAAATGTATGTTTTTTGTGTGAATTTTTAAATTTATGTAATATGAATATATTTAAAATTAAAGAAATGAACATTTAATCTCCATGTGTTTATTCTTGACCATGTTTTGTTTTAATTTTCAGCATAGATTTTGACAATGGCTAATGAAGCTCCCGTGACGACCAAGTATGACCCTGGTAAGATATCTTTGTCAAATAGCTACTCAATTTTAGCTTTTGTTGAAACGGCTGTTACTTTACGGATGTCTTGCCTGTCGCCGTGGCTTAGTGGTAGACCACACAAGTCTACTGACGCTTGGTTCAATCCCAGTTATGCTGATCAGGTTATTGTAGAACTATGTTACGAACAAACTAACAAGATACAAACATGTGGTTTTGTGGTAAACAAAAGCTTGGTAACATTTTACTATGAAGTCGGATAGGTCGAAGGGCCAGATGCACAAATTCAGAGAATGCTGCGTACCACAGCCTATAGAAACATATTTTGGCAGCGCGTATTATTACCGGTGCAGACTATATACATTTTAATCACGTTAGTGGCTAAGGGATAAGGTAGATTTAATTGAGAAGAAATGTAGCTGCATTTGAGTGATGGGAATGTGGGTAATCGTTTAATAAAACTACTCAATGTACTGGACTTAACACCCAGACCTCCCCAACAAAGCTTTAAGCAATTTTGTTTCAAAATTAAGTACAAACTGAATCCAAAATATTTTCTGTGTTCGTATATTACTGCAGGTCGGATAGTACGGACTATAAAAGTATTGACAACAAGTGGGCCGCTCGGATATGTCTTTGGTCCGCGTTCCATGAGTTGGTAAACCTGTTTTGTAGGTATTAATAATATTTATAAAAAGTAATGAAGCTGCAGATCATCTGACTTAACATATGAATACATTAAATTATATCTAACAACATTTCTAGCTGCCAGATTTAAGGCCCTTCATATGAAATTAGACTGTAGACAACTGTTTATACACAGGTTTGTCTTGCTAGCAGATTTCTAGGTGTGAAAATTGTCTTTTAGTTTGTCAGAGTCGTGAGCCGATATAATGTGTTTTTGTAAAATGCATTTTTAACACCCAGATTATTAAAAAGAGTAACATAAAACTTGTATATGTATTCTTATTTCCTCTTCAGGCGTTTGTTAGTATATTTTATTTTATTTCATTTTCGTCCCACTTACATAGATAGTTAAAAATGTAAGTTGTCTCAATCTTGTACACTCACACTAAATATGTTAATACAAATATTAATTATGGTTATTCAATTGTTTTCTGATATCTTTATGTAGGTGTGAACCAGGATGAACTAATTATGCAACAGCAGAGACAAATTGAAAAAGAGGTAAATTACATTATAATAATATATTATTATCTTTAACAATACATTTTAACTTTTGGACAAACAAAGTTGGGTGCGTGGATAATGTACTCGACCTGAACCGGTATTTAAGAGTGTTTTTCTATCCTCCCTCCAGTCAAATGCCATGGGTTTTAGTTAAGATATACTCTTTATAGAGAGAGTTAAAAGGTATTATCTCTCTGCGCCAATCTTATTGCGACATTGCGGATACAGTTGAAGAAAACTGGGAAAATCAGGTAAATTTGGGGAATTTTTCAATATAAGGGAAAATGCAAAAAATCAGGCTACTTAAATACTTTAAAAAAATTATTAATTTTCCGCTTGAACAATAAAATAAAAATGAAAGGTTTTGTTTTTTTTGCATGTCAACAAAATTAGTCTAACACAATTTGGAAAAATAGCATGTAAAAATGTGGATGTTTGTTAACTATCAGCATTTTCTTAATATTTGATTAATTTATTAAACAGGAAAATTGTCAAATAAAAATGTGATCTGGAATAATTACCCGAAAAAGCCGAGGAATTCTATAATATAAGTTTTGTGGTCTCGTTGAGTGAACTCGGCTCTAGTTTTAATCCCGATGTGTAGAAAGAATCTACACAGAAGTTTTAGAAATGTAAGGGGCTCCTGTGACCAAAAGGTTTGAGAGTCGCTCGCTCAATAGACCGGACTTCCCGATGACGGGTGAGATCGACACTCGAGAATCTTGGTTGGGTATACTTACATAGGTGTGTGTTTTTTTTTATTCCTAATTAGTTTTCCGCTTTCTCTCCGTGCGAATGCAGACAAACTTCCAGTTTCTTTAAATTCAACCTTCCTCATCCTGAACACTGCTATAATTAGTACATACGGATACAACTCTAACTAGTAGTAAGAAACATAAATATATGATCTTTCATTGAAAGTATTTGTGAATCCTACCCGATCTGAATCCAGGTGTGTTGTGGGACGGTCAGATTTCAGACTCCATCGATTTGGTGGGCGACATGGAGCCCATCTCCTCCCTGGAAGGGGAGTACGCATCGGACGAAATCTTCCACCAGAAAGTGCAGGATCTCTCTAGAAAATACAAGAGCATGCGTCGCACACGGCCCGACGGGAATTGCTTCTTCAGGGGGTTTAGTTACGCTTACTTGGAATATCTTCTTAAGAATAAAGAAGAGTATAAGAGGTGGTGTATAGTAACCTTATTCGACAATATTCTCAAGTTTGTGTTTTGTTTTTGAAAGTTTAATGTTGCGACTAATTTATCACCAATATTAATATTTTTATTTCTCCTTAGCTCAATAATTTTAAGTCGTATCTCGGGACGTTCATGGTTAAAACATTTCTAAAACTCTTCTGCACGTAACAGTTGATTATCAGCTGTGTATCGATACGCCATTTGGCTTTGTCGTGCTGTTTTAGGTTTCACGAGTTGGCATCCAAGAGTAAGGACGACTTGGTCACCATGGGATTTCCAAAATTCACCGTAGAAGACTTTCACGACACTGTAAGTTTTCGTTAGTTTATGGTCTCGAGTCGTACCAGTCGGATTTGGCGCGGTGTGTGCATCAAGCTCCCACATATTCTAACGGAACTACCCGAAAATGGGAATTGGAGACATTTCACAAAAGTTGTCAGAATTATTATTTTATATCGTTCGCTGTATGAAATGAAGCACAAATTAATTTTAAAAAAAATTCATTATTTCAATTTCACAAGACATAGTCCTCAGGTAGTGGAGTGAAACGAAAGTTTACTTCAGTACTGCCAACTTAGTTGATAAAAGATGAAAACTTATCTTGTGAATTAAAAATGTATTTCAAGCCGGGAGTACGACCAACTTAACGTTACTTAATTTTAACGGAATATAACGTTACAGTTCTCCTCGTGATTTTAAATGGAAGCCATAATGATGTAGTTAACTTAAAGAGTTATCCAAAGGAGAACTTTCCAGCTAATCGTGTTGCGAGCGACGTCGACAGGGCTATTTAGTACTTCATTAATTTGTCCCATGGTATGCAGATGAATTCTTTGATATTTTTGTCTGCGTCTCTCGTCCTCTAACATCTGGTATTGTTTCACTTCATTCTGTATCTCCAGCGAAGCTTCCATGGCAAGGACTTATGGCCGAATCAGCCCTAAATGCTTGGGTTCCATTTTAGCAAACACTTTGTTTTCAAACAACCTGTAATTATTGTTTATGTTTTGCTCAAGTTGTTGCGATAAGTTGATTGTGATACCCGCATCCGTCCTCTACCTCCTGAGGAAGATGTCATGTGCATCTAAATGTCGGCAAATATGTGGGTGTTTTTAAATTAAACTCTTGCTTCATGATCTTACAATTCTATCATATTTAAATATGTGAACTTTAATTCATGCCAATTGTAAAGTAAGTTTTAATCTATGACCCGCCTCGGTGGCGTAGTTGGCAAACACGCTAGTCATGTTGAGCTCGACTGCTGAGGACGGGGAGATCGAGGTTCGAATCTCGGTCGGGTGAACTGGGGGTAGTTTTTTCTAAATGGTTTTCCACTCTCACTCCACGCAAATGCGTTGTTCACTTCCTCTAATTCAACCTTCCCAATTCCTAATCCATTAGAGTAATTAGTACTTAAAGCGTATAATCCGAGCGGGTAGTAAGACGCGGTGCTAAATATTATTATATTCGTGTGTGTCCTCCTCCAAGTTTATGGAGGTGGTGAAGAAGGTAGGGGAGTCCCCGGACAACTTCTCTCAACGCGAGCTCCACGATCTGTTCAACCAACAGAGCTACTCTGACTATGTCGTCGTGTATCTACGCTTGATAACATCGGGACAGCTGCAGAGAGACTCCGAGTTCTACCAGAACTTTATAGATGGAAAACGGACTGTTCTGGAGTTTTGCCATCAGGTGGGTGTAGCGTTGTTAGAACTATCAACTAATTAAGTGACGAAATAATATTACCTAGAGAGAGACGGAAATAACGTGGGAAGAATCCGATGTACAAATGTAACATCTTTCCCTCTGATATCTTCTAGAGTAGGGAAAATAAACACAATTTGAACTAGCAAAAACAGTTTCCTGGCGCCGCCATGATTCAACTTTTCATTGCAATAAGTTGTTGTAGTACCACCTCTCAAGGAGCCAGTAGATTTTTAGCCAGTTTGGACACTTCAATGCTCTACTATAAATATGAGTAAATAAATGAGTAGCGAAAATATTTATCAGATAAGACTATGCGAGTAGAAAGACGTCTGACGGTCTTGCGCAGATAGCTGCGCTACGCGCACACAAGGGCGTTGGTTGAAGCATTGGTGTTAAAGTGAAATCAATTTTACATGCAAAGTTTTAATGTAAATTATTTATCACCAAACCAGAAAATGTAATCTTGGGGCAAGTCGCTTCCAAATAACTAAATGATTTATGGCCCCGCTTTGGGGGGGTCGAATGTTCTAAGATGTCACTATCGCAATAGACTGGGCTGCTGACGACTTGGGATCGAAGTTTGAATCCAGATCGTGTGTTTAAGGGTGATTCCCCCCCGTTTCCTACACACAAATGCTGGTACACTTTCTTTCTCTAAATCAAACCTTCCTCATCCATAACATATTAGCGTAAACAATACATACATTCATAGAACAGATAGTCGTCACACACTTGGTACTAATAAACCCGACTGCGCTAATGTGTTGTGTTGAATTTGAATGAGAGTAAATGTACTCGCATTAGCGTGTGGGGAGAGGGGAGAAAATCATCTCGCTACACCCAACGTAGACATGAACCTTGATCAAGCCCTCCTGTTGTCCCCAGGAGGTGGAACCGATGTACAAGGAGAGCGACCACATCCATATCATCGCGCTGAGCACGGCCCTCAACGTCGGCATCAGAGTCCGCTACATGGACCGAGGAGAGAGCTCGGAGGTGATTGCTCACGACTTCCCAGAGGGCAGCACTTGCGCTGTCCACCTCCTGTACCGTCCCGGTCACTACGACATTCTCTACCCATGAAATTAAACCTTTTATCGACGACCATATTGTAAATTAAACCAAATGTGTTTTGTTTTTTGTCCAAACAATTTTTTTTAATCAAATAAATTCTCGTATAATTTTTTTTTTTTGCAAATTATTTATTTTGTGCACAACCTTTTGAGCTGTATTTTGTTTATTGTGAAGCAAGATTTGTTTCAGTAGACAAATAGTGTTAAAACAAATGGCTCTGGTTCAATACCTCAGCTCAGTCAGTAGCGTGTGTGTCTACCGAGCTAAAGGTCCCGGGTTCGATTCCCGGCATGGCCGAAAATTTATCATTGATGAAAATATGGGTTTACCCTTTCACAGTGGTGAATTAACAGCCGGGGGACTGGCTGTTGTGCCCGTCCTAGTCTTAAGTTAGATATAAGGCGTATGAAGCTATGAAAGGCCGGTGGTGCGAAATCGACGGCTGTAATAAAAAACTGATCACAGACTGGGAATGCTAATCGATGTAAAGAAATAAATTAGTTAAGAGAGAACTTTATTTGCTTGTATCAAGTTCTAACTAACCTTCTTTATTACTTACATTAATTAAACTTAACAATGGAGGTGACATTCTTGTAACAACTCAATCACTCTGTCGGAGAAAAAAATTCATAATTGTGCGGCCTTGTTCAAATTTTTACAATAGTGATTTAAAAAAATATATTTGTGGTATTTAATGTGCACCTTCTTCACCGACCGATTATATCAGCCCACGAGAATTTCTATGAGCAAGAGTGAAAGAGCATACCAATTTTTCCAGTTAAGATACTTTCCCAAACCTTCCAGTGTTCTTTTACGCGCCACAATCGACACGGGACAGACAGCTTTACCTCCCCTCCGGAGGAAGTTGTGCTACAGACTTTTGTCGCTGATCTGTTGACCCTGGCTGGCTTTGAACCCCCGCACATCAGGTCTTGAGGCGAGCACTTGACCCCAGGACCACCGGAATGGGATATAGTAATATTGCCGCATGACATGACGAGCGATGTAACCAGCTGAAGCATTGAGAACCTCCCAAATAATCAACATCGAGATCATATTGTTTAAAAAACATTCTTCATAGCATCCATATTATAGATTGTAAGAGGGTCAAAAGGATTAATGCACAGGTGTGGATTAAAAATATGGTCTGTTTATATATTTGGTAGAAAATTATGTCTATATAAAATTATATTAGGTTACCTTGTATACCTTTTGATATCCGTAAACAAGCTACCAATAACTAAATATTTAACTAGATCAATATTGTTACATTTCATTGGCAAGCCTGTCAGATGTGATTAATTCTAGCTTTTGTTTGTAGTTATTATTAGCACCGCGTCTGACTACCCGTTCGGGTTATACGCACTTACGCTAATGTGTAATGGTAGGGTGATTGTGAGATGAAATGGAGGACCTACAGCTTAACGTGGGATCCGAACCACGGTGGAGGCCTGGCATTCCCCACATTCACAAGATGTCTTGTCAGAGGTGAAGGAAGGGTTTGACAGTCAGATAAATCTTTGCCGCGACCGAGGATTGAACCCTTTGTAGTCGTTGCACAATCACACGAATAACAGGAGCAGTTATGATTAATAAATGGATTTTCAAAAAGGATTGGTGTTTTTGGATCACCTCGTCTTGTGTATCCCCTGTTGGAGCTATCTATACACATGTTAATACGATGGGGGTAGGGACCAAGATTGAATTTAGAGGGAATGTGTCCACATTTGCGTGGAGGGTGAGTAGAAGAGCAGGGTTCAAACCTCATCAACTGCAGCCCAGACTTGCGAGACTGTCACCTTGGACTATTTAATCAACTTATCTGTTTGTGCTATAAATATTGAAAAATATAATCTGAGCTAAGGTATCAAACAATACATTTTTACATTTATTTACAACAAACTCAGCCTATGGCCGGGTCAGTTTAGTAAAATGCCTCCATCTCTTACTAAGCCTTGCTTCCTGTACTACCTCACGTACTCCCTGGATAAATTCATTCCTAACCTTGTTGCTCCTCGCAAACTTCAGCCAAACAATAACAATGACGTTTGTATAGAAAAAAACTTTATTGTTAAAAATACAATGTCATGGTAAATAAATAATTATAATTCACGAGACGGTCGGACAGGATTACAAAACTATGGTTTGATACAAATTCCATCAATAGAACAAACATCCACATCGTCGAGATGAGAATGCTTGGTACACCAATCAAGAGCTGCTGCCCGGTTTAGTCTTGTATTTAGATACTTCAATATAGCTTCAAACTACAAAAACATTTAATAAATTAATAACCATTTTCAAAAGAATCAACATTAAATTTACTACTTTAGCTCTTTAGAAACAATATAAAATATACTTAAATTAAGTGAGACCATTAAAAAAACCTGCCAAATCCTCAAATAGATGGACCTCTTTTTATGTAAATAAACTTCAAAAGTTCCAATAAATATAAAATAATTCTAAGGTTTCAAATACCATTTTATAATAAAATTACAAATAAATAATAAACTACATACAATTTACCTTCCTGTTCATTTTAACTATACAGGGAAATTAACATAGTCTCAGCCAATTATAACATTTTACCTGATTCCCTGATTGTCAACTGTCTATTTATCTGAAAGGATTTTAAAATTCAAGCCGAATGGAATCTTGAGGACCAAAGCGGGTTTAATTACCCTGTTTCGGGGGAGAGTTATTATTAAGGCTGCTAAGGATGGGCCTTTCAAGTCTTAAGGAAATTCGATTGGTTTAAAGCTCAAATACTTCTTACTGGCGACTCGGAACCAATTAAACAACCGAGTGTATGAATGTTATAATGAATGGATTATAAGAAAGAATGCTAACATTTAGTTACACTATTAATTTGTATTTTATATTATTCTATTATATTTATATTTGCTATGTTCATAATTATTCCAAGATTCTAATTCAGATTATGATGGATTCGAAACCACACCTAAGTTAATTATAGCTTGCGCCCACAACAAATGAGTTGTGATTTCTTAGAGAAAACTTAGTACTAATTAATTTAACTAATGAACCATGAATATATCCACTACCAATAAAATGAATGATCCAATAATCATAAACATGATTTAAATGTTTCGACTTGGTTGATTCAGCCTCAGAATATTTTTGATTTGTTATGACCAAATATAAAAAAATAATAATGGAATGTTCAAATATATATTAAAAAGATATAACTTTTTTTTCTAACATATCTTAGCTAGTTCATTCCGGAAGGTTGGTTAGGTTTTCTCGACAAACAGCTGACATCGGAATCGGGAAAATCGTGTTAAATATACATAATATAAAATAGAGGAATATTAATTGAAAAATAATTCATTTCATAAACCACATAATAAACAAACTTAACTGAAATAAATAAAATTAATAATCTCCTAATAAATTTGAACGATATGAAACCAGTGTGTAAAATTATGTAATGTGACGGCTTGAAAGAGTTAGACGATGCGGCCGCAGGATATCATCACGACCATTAAAATGAACCTCCAGACCATCATGCACCACAACTAGCTGCCGAGAACGATTCATCAGAATTAAACACAGTAGAAACAACGGTGGAATAAAACATTTCCCAGGTAATTTTAGTTTGTAAGTTTCAAATAAACAACCAAAATATAATATTTTCTTTGAGCATAAAACTAACAAAAAATATTCCAACTTTGATTAGTATTTGAAAATATTTCATTGATTCGAGTTAACTTCAAATTGAAAAAAGTGGACTTTGCACAACCTTAGATTTTCTGTATGTTCAAATTTACATAATTTTTTTGTGAATATGTAAAAATTTCAGAAACTAACCAACTTTTCCCTGACCAGGAGCAAATTCCCCCACATTTTCGTGTTTTCTGGGTCAATGTACACATTGGTTATAAAAGTATTTTTTTATAAATGTTTACCAGCAATTAATATTATGATAAAAATATATTGATAGAACTTGCATTTCTTTCGAACTCTCGTCAAACTATTGCCAAATGCCAATTTTGCAACGGCAGTTCGGAGTAATAAGAAACTGCCTCAACAATGTCAGCATACGAGTCTTTGTCAAAACATTAAAAATACAATTCAATAAAGTTTTAATTGTGAACATAACATATATAACATTTTCATTAATATGACAAGGGGAAAAAATTATTTCAAATTAGTTGATGAAGTACTAAATATACTATAATAATTTAGCGATAGTGTTATAAAAACTTATAATTCTATCTGTAAAAGATGTAAATACCAATTTTAAAATACTACCATTGGTATGGGAGTGACCAAATATAATTACAAGGACAGCAAATAATTGTGAAAATATTTCACTCCCTTTAATTAAACCTTATCCCTCTTTCTGGTACCTTCTTCCATATAACAAATACTTGTTTCGGTATTAATCTGCGCATCATAAATTAGATAGACTTGTCGTGTCACCTGTATTCCTTGTTTACCAGGAACCTTCACCTCTCCGTTACAAGGATGGAGAATACGACCAGTTCCTTCTAAATGTTTCCCGACAGACCAGAGCTGCACATTACTACACATTGCACAGTGAAATAATGAAATTGAAAAGAGAAGTCTCCAGGGCTTGACCCCGGGATATGAACGTGACGAAGACAAGTTTTAGTAACACTAGGACATTTTCCCATAAACATCGTTAGCCAACATGTTGCGCGCGCTTGTTTCGGAAACAGTTGGGCAACTATTTCCCATGTTTCCTTTGTGTTTCCCATGATCCATCACAAATGGGTTACAAGAAACAATGTCGGCCGACATTTCCGGCAACAAGCGACATGGGCTGGTAGGTGAGATTGCTGATCTAAATCGTGTCTCTCTTTTAATTATCCTGGGAGCAGACATTTGTAAAATAACTTCGACATCTGTGGGAGACGTGCGAGTGAAGTTCTTGAAACCACTACTGTCTTCGAACTTCAGTTCTGTCGGAACCATTTTGAACCATTTTACAGATCCACTGTCCTTTTCTTCTCTGTCTTCTTGAACAGCTCAGAGCTACATACAAAGCACAAGCCATAGCAGCATCCTCAACATACATCCTCCTTAACAGACATATTCCTCGACAGACATCCTCCTCGACAGACATCCTCCTCGAAAGACATCCTCCTCGACAGACATCCTCCTCGGCAGACATCCTCCTCAACAAACATCCTCCTCGACAGACATCCTCCTCGACAGACATCCTCCTCAACAGACATCCTCCTCGACAGACATCCTCCTCGACAGACATCCTCCTCGACAGACATCCTCCTCGACAGACATATTCCTCAACAGACATCCTCCTCAACTGAACTCTGTATGAAGAAACAAAGTTTCCAAGTGTTCTGAGCTGTAAGGTATAGGTAGCCCAAAACCAGTTTGATCTGTAATTTTTTAAATTATAAGTAAATATTATCAAAGTGTAAATGCTTTAAAACACAAAACATTTATACTATTCCATTATTCAAGCATTCCTAATCACAAAATAAACAATAAAAGAGGACATATTTTCTTTGATACTAAAAAGATCTTAGATTTCAAAAATGCCTCTTTTAAGGGTCCTTACAGCTTGAAGCATCCTCACCTGGTTCTTTAATGTCAGAAAGTGCGATATTTTGTGGTCCATTAACGTTGGGTGTTGATGTGTGCTCGTTGCCGTCACTTATTTCCTCTTTGTTATCACTTATTAAGTGCACGTCCTCCGATGTAGCTTTATTACTTTCCGTTATTTCGTGCCCTGTTTCATCAGTTACTGAGTGTACGTCCGTTTTTTTCAAAGCAATATTTAGATTATCGTTATTTTGATATAATGAATTACAGTCTTCATTAATGTTAGTGTCAGCTGAAATTATGGTTTTACCATCTGGTTCTTCAATGGTATCGAAAAATTCTTCCTCCTTTTGTTCTTTTGGTGAAACTGTGTTTATTGTTATGTCCCCTTTATAGTCGATAATACCTGGTAACTTTTCTCGGGTACTTTCCTGAACGGTTATGTTTTTATCGACGCTCGATGTTTGAGACTCTGAGCGCTCTTGTTCGTTCCCCAGGTTATTTAGTCTGGCCTGCGAAACCTCTCCTAGGACAGTTTCCAAGTCGGGTCTTTCCTCTAACAGTTCAGAAGAACTTTCAGCACCACTTGTGGTCGTCACACTGACATCCTCCCAAGAGTCGTCTCCTCCGCCTTCAGAATCAACCTCTCTAGATGCGTCCGACTCTGTGATAGCTTCGTCGTCATTTTCTTTGTCCGGACACCTGCCGCCCCGTTTGCTAGAATACTTCCTGCTGAGTCGAGCCTTCGCCAGGGCTCGAGGTCTTTGCCGCCTGGGCTTGGGGTCGTCTCGTGGAGAGGGAGGCAAGGGCGGTTTCAACGACGCGACATTGAGCGTCACGGTCTGGACTATTCTCGGGGACGAGTCTTGGGTGTTCGACAATGATCGTTTCAGGTTTAAACTTGACGTCTGTTGAACTGCTTCGTCCTCTGATTGGCTGCTGTAGCTGGGGCGAACATTCTGTCTGGGCCCAACCCTGCCGGTCCCAGCTATCTGCGGGACTTTCACTGCAACAGGAAACAATGATCATATCAGCGGCGAGCAATGGGAGAGAGGGAAGCGCACGGGCCGAGTTATTCAGGAAATTTAGTCTTACCTCTAACCCTCTTAACTTCTGGACTTGGGACAACAGCTTCATTGGAGAAAGAGATCTTGAAGGTCTGTCCCACACTGACCACGTTTCTGTCCCCAGGAGTACCAGTGATTGAGCCAAGGCTGGAAACCCGAGACGAATCATCCCCGACAAATTTCCGCTGTTCGGCACGAGTGGATCTTTCATCGGAGGTGTAAGGCAGAGATTGAGATTCAACCGGGTCCTCGGATGTTGATACTTTATTAACGAAGTGCGGATCTGGAGATTTGTCCGTCTTGCGGACCTCCCGGGGAGTAGTTCTAACCAATGGCTTGCCTCTGCCACGAGGGGTAGCTCTCTGTGAGCCTATAACTATGGTTTTATTAGTGGGCGCATGGATGTTGCCGGATGTTTGCGCCTGTGATTCTGGCTCCTTGAA
>CABFOV010007390.1:0-28721 GCA_902141375.1 Timema poppense
CTCTGTTCTTGTATGGAACACTCTACTCTGACTATCTCTGTTATTGTATGGAACACTCCACTCTGACTATCTCTGTTCTTGTCTGGAACACTCGACTCTGACTATCTCTGTTCTTGTATCGGGGACTTTGAAACTCTTTTTAAACATTTTCACTTCACCCATAGTCAAACACTTTTCACAATAATTTATTAATTAATTAATTGCACTATTGTTATTAACTATGGGTTAATAATCAACACTTCATTTAGAGAATATTGACTCGTTTCATCTACTCATACAAATTATTTAAATCTTATCATATAAGTTATTTTGATATTGTCCAAAACATTATTATGGGAAGGAAACAGCTAAGAGATTAATTATAATTGGAACATTATTTCTCAAGTATACTTTAAGTTGACGTTGAGAACTAAGAAATATCCCCAACCTGTGTTTATGAATGAAGCAAGGTCAGTCTTTAATAAGGCAGTACAATGTAGGAAGAGATAGCAACTATCACTAGTAAACTGTTTAATAAAGAAATAATATAATTATTGATGGGAACTTTCCCTCAAACCACAAATAATATTGTAGTGAGGGAGTTGGGAGGGTGATTTTACCGCGTGCGTAAAGTACACTCCGTCGAACTTGTACGGTAGCAACTTATTGTCTCAGCCCGCCGGTATACTATACCTCCACACATGACTGATGAATAGTTTGCCTAGCTACGCCCAAGACCGGATTTAGAGAAAGCCCTAAGTCCTTAAACTATTTCTTAACTGTTGGGAGAGTGATGGGGGAGAGGTTATGTCTTTTACCGATGTTCAAATGGTTTGATCTACTAAATTAAGTCTACTTTTTTGTTCCCTTCATAATACAATTAATTATTCGTTAAATACTTAGTTGATTAATTATGTTTGGTCTCATTAATAGAAGGTTTTTTAAGCTGTTAAATATTTAACCACGCCACACATTATTTTGGCAGCAGTGCTACACACATTTATTAGTGTTACATGGTATCATAAAGCAGGTCTCCCTCTTTTCAGAATCTTTGTTACTGTGTATAGCTAATTATGAATTTATTAATGATTAATGATTATATTCCACAAATGTAGTGCAAATAACAAATTAAATCTAAAAGATTTTTACTTTATTTTTAATGCGCCGAGTTAAAAAATTTATATAATTATTTAAGGGTCCCAATCCTGATTTAAAATATTTTATATTATTTCCGGGTGGACAAAAAAAAGATATTTGATCAAATCTTATCCATTGGACATATTTTAGTTATAAAAGGGAATTTATTTGTTTCTTCAAACTTATTATGACCGTGTATACAATTTGGTGGTACCAAAGTTCGATTCCATACTTTATTTAATGTTACCAAAACGGCCACAATATAACTATTAGTAAAAAGTTTTGATAAATACTTTGATTAATAACATTGTCGTTTATTATTATTAGCACTGCGTCTTACTACCGGTTTGGGTTATACGCACTTATGTTAATGTGTAATGGTAGGGTGATTGTGAGATGCAAAGGAGGACCTACAGCTTAACATGGAATCCGAACCACGGTGGAGGCCTGGCATTCCCCACATTCACAAGTTGTGATAAATACACTTCTTGTCAGAGGTGAAGGAAGGGTTTGACAAACAGATAAACCTCTGCCGGGACCGAGGATTGAACCCCGGACTCTCAACACAGAAGTCTGACACCTTGCCCCTAGATCACCAGGTCACCCTTGTTTATTAAGATTTACTTTGATTATCATTTTATAATAATTTAACTGTGGTTTGGTTTTTGTCAAATATGTTTTTTTACTAAATCAATTCTGGAAATACAAACCATAATACTGGTTATGCCATCTGCAAGTATTATTATAATATCAGAATGGGGAGGCTTAAATGAATGAAAAGCAGGGAGAAATTTGATTTTTTTTGTTTACGAGCTTAAAAACACTTTAAATGATATCAATGCTTTTTTTAAGGTTTTAAATGTAAAATAGCTTTAAGTAAAAAGGTATTGTAGTTCTGTACTGTTTTTAATAATGTCTGTCTATAGCCAAAGATACCTGGAACTTCATTACCCATGACGGTGCATTTGTTTATATTCATTAGTATGTCTGCTTAGGGAGGATATCGCATATATACAGTCAGGGTTTGAGTCTCCGTTAAAGATACGGCCGGATTTATTTATATCTGTAACTTAGGATATCTGGAACCAATTAACTGACTGCTGTGTAGTTTTTACTTTTATACTGGACCCAATATCCAGGCAGGTTTTAGCATTAATAATGTATAATCGGGTGTTTCGATGTGAGTCCTGGTGAAGGGCCAATCGATTGTTTGTATATATTTATGGACCCACATAATTACTGTGGTATAATTTTTATTATTCTGTAGAGTATTTATCCACGCATTTTTACTATCATAATCGTAATCGGGTGTTTTGGTGTGAGTTCCGGTGAAGTGTCAACCAGATATTTTATATATATGGGACCATTTAACCGATTGTGATGTAGTTTTTCTTTCTTGGTAGGATATTAATCCAGGCATGTTTTAGCATTATAAATCAGTTGTTTTGGAGTTAGTCCCGAAGAAGTTACAACTGGATATTTTTTTCTGTTGCCTAATATTTATGGTTCATTTGAGCCCATTTTTGTGCAGTTATTTATATCTGTAGGAATTCATCCATTCAATATTAGATTTTATATATCAATATGATTGGACTGAGAGTCCCCGGTGAAGTGATGGTCTGACAAGCGATTACGTAATTTGCCGGTTTGCAGAAAGGTGTAATAAATTAGCCCGGTGCAATGGGAGTCGGTTTTAAACCGAGATCCTTGTGGAAGTTGGAGGCGTGTCGTTGGAGTTTGTCTCCCTGTGATGTTCCGTTAGGCCTGATAGTGAAAAATTTGACGTTCACAATATTCTGAGGATGATAGAAATAATTTTATTTGAATGGTCGTATTTTTAAAACCAACTATATCGTTAGTGAGGTCGTGGGTGTATATTATTTAAAAAAAAAATTATTAAATGTCAATTGTTAACGTGTCATAACTTTTCATTGCCAACCAAGAATAATAATATTATATACACTTTATATCTGTTTGTCGGAAGTTTCAGAGATGATAATGAAAACTAACAGTTATTCTATTCGAAAACATTCAAAGAAATGTAGACAATTTATTCTGTTGCAATTTTCCGTGTTACAGCGAAAGGGATAATATAGCCAAGAAAATATTTTAGAATATATTTATATATCAAACAAAATTTACAACCACGTCTTTCTATCCGTCTGGGCTATACGCATAATAATACGTGAGTGAGTTATGGTAAAGGAGGCAGAATTGAATGTGGATGTATCCAAATTTACATAGAGGAAAGGTTTGAAACAATTTAGGAATAAACACCCTCAACAGGCTCGACTGATATTCCAGCCCTAACTTCCCCATCATCGACAAACTGGACTAGAATTGCTATATATTAAACACGTTAAATATGATTCGTTATCAACTAATCGATTGTTTGCGTTTATTTATTTGTTATCTTATAAAACAGAAGAAAGTATTTACTAAGCCTAAAGATTGGCTCCACAGGGTTGGTCTGTATAAGTAGACCTTAGCCTTTAATATCCATTTTCCCAATCCCATACATTACAATATAGTGGGCATAAGTGTGTTCATAAGCTCAAGGACAGGTTTGATACCAAGGAGGTGCGAACAATTTACTAGAAAATTCTTATCACCACCCATATCCAACCCCTATTAGTAAAGATGTAAGGATTTATTGATTTAGGCCTACTTTAATTTCTAGGTAGGGCTTTTCACGCTAAATTGGTTATTTTATGAAGTATAATTTTTTTAATACTTCGTTTAAACATTTTAAATTGGTTACTGGCTCATTACAATGACATAGAAAAAATTTAATGTGCTTATTCCTTTTTTAAAGGAAGCAATATATTAATATTTAAGTACAGATAATTCCGAATTATGTAGGCTAAGAATAAAATAAAAAATATAATATATATATCATTTATATATATTTTAAGCGCTGCACCGCACCCATTAGGGTTTTACGCCTGTATACTATTTACTCTAATGTGTTCATGCTGAGAAAGGCTGAATTTACAGGAATTGTGCCCACATTTACGTGGAGGGAGAGTTGAAAACCATTTAGGAAAAATACCCTCTCATTGAACCAGACCAGGATATAACCCAGCTCTCCCCGTCATAGTCAGTCTAGTCTATTGCGAGAGTACCGTCTTAGAACATGTGACCACCGAAGTGGTTGAATCGTATAATACGTATATAGTCTTTTTATTAAATTATATTTTTTTAGTTTGATTTTTTTGGCCTTTGAGTCGGTGCTTATTGGTTGCTGCTCCTTAAAACAGCACTACAAACCAATCTTGCTCTGTGGTTTATTAGGCCGTCCTGCCTCCACCAAACACACTATAAGCAATGTCCTCTCCAGCCATTCGCTTTCGATAGCTTAGAGTGTAGTTATTCAATTAGATGTTACAGGCTAAGCTTTCAGATTCAAGGAGGTATTATACAAGAGAATTTTCTAGGAGGGTTGAAATAAGGAGTGGCGATAGGGGAGTATCTTATATTAAGAAGTGTGAGGAAGACAACGTATAAACTCACTTGGATATCAAGTTAAATTAGTCCGTTTTGCCTGAGACAAAGAAGTTGGGGCTCAAATCCTGGTCAAGTTTAATTAAGGAGTATTTCTTAAGTGGTTTATCATACTGTGTATTCCAATTAATCATGGCGTGGAGGAAAAGGTTCGAATCTTGTGTTAAAAATTATGCACATGAAATACCTCCTTATTTTGAAAATAAATGTTTATCAATCAAATTTAACTCTATTCTGATTAATATCTGACACTATTCTCTCATCATAGGTGTTTGTATATTTCTTCTTCTTTCCTTGCAAATAACGTTTTTACATGACTTAAACATATTATTTTATTATATAATAGTAACAATAATATTTAGCACCACGTCTTACTACCCGTTCGGATTATACGCTTTAAGTACTAATTACTCTAATGGATTAGGACTTGGGAAGGTTGAATTAGAGGAAAGTGAACCCGCATTTGCGTGGAGGAAGAGTGGAAAACCATTAAGGAAAAACACACCCAGTTCACCCGACCGAGATTCGAACCTCGATCTCCCCGTCATCAGCAGTCGAGCTTCAACACGACAACCGCGTTAGTCAACTACGCCACTGAGGCGGGTTATTTTATTATATAAATGAGAAAATGTGGCAGGGTAGTTCGAAAATTGGCATATTAAAAAAAAGGTTAAAAGTGAATACTATGGATAATATCTTTAAACAAAAATATTTTTACTGCGTTTTATAAATTTACGGCTGGTATTTAGTTTTATTTGCGACTGTTACTCTACTATAAGGTCCTTACTAATTAGTTATCGTTTTTTGATACGATTCAAGGGAGCGGTTTAGGAAATTATGTTTGAGCTTGAGTTGGGCCTAAAATATTATATATTTTTTCTATGGGTTTGCCTTGTAACATCCCATGAACTAATGTTAGATGTGGTGTATCAAGCGTTCGAGCTTAGGCAAATTTGTATTTATTTATTCACCATCGCGTCTCACCACTCGTTCGGTATACACGCATATATATATATATATATATATATTAAGTACTATAAGTGAGAAGGGTTGAGGAAAATATAGATTAAGATTTAATGTATCCAAAATTTGGTGGCGGTAGGGTGTTAAAAATTAGGTAAAAGCTTTCTCAGTACATCTATCAGGGATTCAAACCCCGAATTTACCATGACCAAAAACCAAACTGAATAAGCCGGAAAATTGGACCTTGTATAAACTATACCATTAGTTAATATTTAAAGTCCTGTAGGCTATAATTTTGCTTTTTAATGTTGATTATTTGCATTTTATAATTTTATTATATAATATACTCTCTTAAATTACTGGATCAAATTTTTATTATTTACATTCTCATAAGTGGATTGTAGGAGCGAAAAGTTTCACATGATGGAAAGCTCGAAAAGACGGCTCATTTGACCAACCATTGTTTGTTTCTAAGTGGGAGAGCAAAACAAAACATCTATTCTTGGAGTGTTTGAACTGTGTTTCAAATTTATTGTTGACAGTTAATTCAGCCATGGAACTATATGGAAGCTTAAGTGAAGCCGATAAAGGAAGGATTCTGGATTTAGTAGAGCCAGGGTACACGGACAGTGAAATTTCGCGTACAATTCCGTGTTCGCGAAAAACAGTTTCGCTTTGGAAATCTAGATGGGAAAATGAAAACGGCCTCAAACGTAGTAGTGCTGGAGGTGCTTCACACAAAACTACTCGGACAAAAGATGCCGTGCTAGTTGCTATAGCTCAGGCGAGCACATATATAACAAGTAGACATATTGCTGCACGGGTTGAGGTTAACTTGTCAAAAGACACAATTTTGGAGTGAATAAGAGAAGGAGGGCTCCATTCATTTACTGCTGCTTCAAAACAGAGTAACAGAATGGCAGAAGCTGGTTTGACTGAATTTCACAAAAGAAAACTTCTAACGGCCATTAGAATATTGGAGTAGAGCTATTTTTACTGACGAGAATGTATGGAGTTCATCAACTGATGGTCTTGTGCTAGTGTATCGCCCTAAAAATACTCATTTTCAACCACCCTATGTGCATAAACACCGTTATAGTGGTCGCTTCTCTGTCTCGAGTTGGGGGTAGATTTCACACGCTGGTGTGGGAGTAATGTGGGAAATATCTGGACATTTAAATAAGGAACAATACGTGTGTATCTTGGATAATGTGATGACGCCGTCTCACACTGAGCGAGACAAGGCTGGTCTGGCGAGTTAAACAATCTTCTGAGAGTGATTTTGCTGAAATAAACCTACCATTTTACAAAATAGCTTTACAGAAGGAAAGAATATAATTGTTTGGACTCTGTTCAATTCTCTAACAAACATATTTGTTTGTGTGAAATTATATTTATTAATTTCTTCATATTCAATTAACCGGCAATTTAGCTTAGGTGGTGACGTGACATCCTTATAATATAGAGTTCAGGTGTTAAAATCTAGAGTGCCCCAATCTTTTTTAAATTTATCAGACTGAATAAAACATTTCATTTTAAATTATTGTAATAATAAGCATATAATTTGTGTTGCATATTTTGTATGGAAGTATATAATATATTTGATCCTACGTAAACTACCATAATAGTCTTCTTTAAAAATAATTTAACAAGACTACGTCACGGTTTTACAGTGATGTCAGATTGAAAACTCATTCGTAAGCGAAACAACACACACCGACTCGCACGTCAGTAGCAACCTTTCAAAATTAGCTCCGTTTTGATACAGCATGTGATTTTTGAGATCATGAGTTGCGAGTTAGATCACCAGTGAGTTTTTCGAAAGTTTAAAAATTAGGAGTTTAGGGGTGGCCAACATTAATTTCTGTCATACCACTATTTACATTCTACGCTGTTGGCATTGTGCGTGTAACTATAGTCCAAAACCTTCAACCTTACCTGACTTTTGCCCGCTTTCCCCATCGTGGACAGTAAAAAATAGGCCTATTTGGAGAGTGGAATAGGGGATAAACTAAGCTATTCAAATTTTAGCAACGAGTGAAGTTGGCTGAAATAACCAATTTATTTGTTTTCCGACGTAATAGATATATTTTATTTAATCTATGGTGACCTTAATATTGGAAATTAAAATGACTTGGCGTGCCATTAGTGTCACGGGTTGGTCATCTCTGTCCTACTTGACATACCATACCTGTCTCTAAAGGTGTTAGGGTGGGTAATAGAACTGCCTGGCTAGTCACTAGTCTGACGTCACTTACTTTTACAGCTCAAACGTTCCAAGACCTAGAGCCCTGGGCTGCAGGGTGAATCCCAGTCGAGTGTACTAAAGGAGGTTTTTATTAAAACATTTCCCATTGTAATCTAATCTAATCACATACGGATAATTTGCTAGTAATGCTACATTACTCCTGACTACACCAATATAGGAATGTGTAATTCCCGGATGATAAATAAGACACAAAGCAAAGAAACATTTATTTTTGATAAATTAGTATACAAAATATACAACATTTGTTAACCAAAAAAGTTATTTATGGTTATTACTTCACTGCCAGAGAGCCTTAGCCTATAGGTTATTTATAAATAATAGTATATATATATATATATATATATATATCTTATTTATTCGAGGTATTTAACATGCACTTTATGCACCGACTAATTATATCAGTACACGATAATTTCTATGAGCGATATTGAGACGCCCTACCAATTTTACCAGGAAAGATATTTTCACATATCTTCTAGGGTTGTTTTATATGCCACAATCGACTTGAGACCGGCTTGGCTTCACTTCCCCTCCGAATGAAGTTGTGCCACGTATTTCTAACGCTACAGAAAATCAATCGACCTTGGCAGGTTTGAACTAATATCTAGGACCAAAAATATCAATATGAGTAAATAACATATTTTTTAACAGTTTTTTAAATATTTGTCACACAATATTAATTATTATATTTTAAATATTGTTATTGTAACTGATTGTAGGCCTACACATATTAAAGTGGATCGAATATGTATCTGATTAAATAAAAATATGGAATAAGATAAATATGAACCACTAAATAAATCACCACATAGAAACGTTTAAAAACAAGATTTGAGATATAATTACTTGGAAAATATGTTTTTTAATCTACATAGTATGTCTAAAGTTGAAACAATAAAAAGAGTAGGAAGAAGAAAAAAATATCCTTCAATAATTTTACATTATTTCTACCAAAATATCTATTTTATGAATGAACAAAAATTAATGGCTTAAGCTACTGCTAATATTCTTCATAGCTACGTGTATTATATTTGGTTTTTTTAGTTTAGGCATTATTAGAACTCTATTTAAAATACTCATAAACAACTAAATTACAACGGAAAAAAGAAAATTAAACATTTTTGGTATGAAATTGTTTTTAAACTTTAATAATACAACAATACAAATTATGATATAGTTAAAAACAATAAACACACGTAAGTTACATTCAAAGTCACAACTCTTTTTTTGGGTTCCATACCAAGCATGGAACCTTTATGAAAAACTCACGTTATATGTTTGTTTTTCGATGCTATAAATTCTCATAAAAAGGATTTTAAAAATGTTGGTAAAACTCTGGAAAAAATTAGGAATATGTAAAAACATATGTTTTTTACAGTAAAAATTATTTTATTTATATGTAAATAATACTCTTCGAAATATTTCTATATTGCTCTCAGTACTTTTACTCATGAATGCTGCGTGCCCGGCAGAGATTTATCTGCTTTACAAACTCTGCCTTTACCTCTGACAAGACTTGTATTAATCAAAACTTCTAAATGTGTGAAATTCCAGGTCTTTACCGTGGTTCGGATTCCACGTTAAACTGTAGCTCTTCCGTTTATTCTCACAATCACCCTACCATAACATATTAGCGTAAGTGAGTAAAAACCAAAAGGGTAGTAAGGCACGGTACTACTACTACTAATAATAATAAAGAATGTGGCGTACCGATAACTTTCAATGGAGCGGGACCGCATAAACGAGAAGATGATGGTTAGACTAGCTATGAAATCCAAATAACCTGCACCAAATGCACACTTGATACATAATAATGCATATATTAAAGAATGAAAACTAGCCAAACAACGCATATTATTAAGTCATATATATATATTGCTGAAAGGTTTTTTTACTAAGTCTGTTGGTTCCCAAATAAAGTTAAAGCTATATTTAATATAAATGAGTACAACTTAGTTCTCTTAGTTTATTCAATAAGTAATAGCCGACCGCACTTAGAGAGCAGCGTGGCGTCTTAAGGTGCGACCGAAGGGAGCACAAGTATTTTTACAGCTTTTATAGAATTGATATTTTCGGCCAAAATAAATCAAATATCTCTCTAGTAACAACATAAAGTTTAGTTTTCTACACATGCTAATATCAACAGATCTTTAATATCTATCAAAGGTGTTCTGGAATTTTGTCAAAACTTTTTTTATCTATTAAAATATCTTTTTTTTTTGTCCACCCGGAAATAATATAAAATATTTTAAATCAGGATTGAGACCCTTAAATTATATAAGTTTTTTTAACTAGGCGTATTAAAAATAAAGTAAAAATCTTTTAGAGTTAATTTGTTATTTGCACTACATTTGTGGAATATAATAATTAATCATTAATACATTCATAATCAGCTCTTCATAGTAATAAAGATGATGAGAAGAAGGAGACCTGCTTTATGTTACCATATAAAACCAATAAATGTGTGTAGCACTGCTGCCAAAATAATGTGTGGCGTGGTTAAATATTTAACAGCTAGAAAAAAACAACCCATATATTAATGAGACCGAACATGATTAATTAACTAAGTATGTAATTAATAATTGATGTTATTTTAAAGAGAACAAAAAAGTAAAATTAATTTAGTAGATCAAACCATTTGGACATCGGAAAAAGACAACCCCTTCCCCATCACTATTTCTCAACAGTCAATAAATAATTTAAGGACTTAAGGCTTTCTCTAAATCTGGCCTTGGGCGTATCTAGGCAAACTATTCATCAGTCATGTGTGGAGGTATAGCATACCACGCGGGCTGAGCCAATAAGTTGCCACCGTACATTTTCGACGGAGTGTACGTTCATGAGCAATATTATTATTATAGTTATCATCATTTATTGTATACCTAGTACGGCACACACTTGGGTGTCTAACAGTGAGGTACACTAGGGTTGTCTCTGAGAAAGGCACACTTATTTAACACGGAGTGTATATGAGGAAGGCACACTTATTTTACACAGAGTGTCTATGAAGAAGGTACACTTATTTAACACGAAGAGAGGATGAAAAATACATAATAAAACGTGGACAGATAAATACTTCCTGCCTAGATTCGAATCCAGACATCCATGTTCAACCGTGTACGCTGATTTAATTGTAGGTTTCCTTTACGGCCGACCACTGCTTCACCCTTATCATACCGTTACCCTTGATTAAACAGCTCGAGACGCCAACAGCCGACCAAAGCAATGCCATCAAAAGAAGGTCCAATACGCTCCACTAGGCCTACAACTGTCAAAACAAGGTCCGATACGCTCCACTAGGCCTACAACTGTCAAAACAAGGTCCGATACGCGCCAATAGGCCTACTACTGTCAAAACAAGGTCCGATACGCTCCAATAGGCCTACAACTGTCAAAACAAGGTCCGATACGCTCCAATAGGCCTACAACTTTCAAAACAAGGTCCGATACGCTCCAATAGGCTTACAAATGTCAAAACAAGGTCCGATACGCTCCACTAGGCCTACAGCATAAAATCAAACTATTACCGAGAACTCCACGTAGCACACCACGATAACAAGGTCTGATCATATCACTCCATAGAGAAGTGTCTTTCTCCTCTTGAAATCTCCCCCACCCCCCCGAGTGGTAGTTTGCGTGCACCCTCTCTCTCTCTGTTTCACCCATCACCCAATAGCACCTCTCGATTATCCCCGCCACTTATCGCTAATGAGAATCTGCCGGACTGTAATCACTCCAGAAACTTAATTAACAACCGCTCCCAAGTTTGACCGCGCACGTTCCTGCCATAGCTTTCAGTGTTGAAGGGGGATTTAATTGGCCTACTCAACGAGTACTTTCTAATCCAGATAATGCACGTAGAAGGGTGGAAACATGAGGTATAGACCGCCATTTTTCAGGGCACTTTGTCTAGTCAATCTTTTGGAAATAAAACTTTTTTCATGAAGTCGATAAAAACGATCAACATTTTCATCATGTTGGTTTTGTGAAAATTACTGTAGCATTAATCTATTAAAGTTTTATTTAAATTGAATTGCTATTTGGGTGGGTGTGTAAGGGACGCAACTTTGGGACAGTATTTTTGCCGTTTTGATCGCAAAACATTTTTCTTTTGCTAAAATAAATTAACTATTGCGCTATTAGAAACACAGACGTTAATTTTATTCCCACGGTGACCTTAAACAGTACCTGAATATATGTCGAGGTGTCCTGGAATTTAATGACAACTGTTTTCACAAGGTGACCTAAACAGTACCTGAATATATGTCGAGGTGTCCTGGAATTTAATGACAACTTTTCTCTTCATTTTTAAAGGTTGTCTGCTGAGATCACATTGTTAAAAAAATTGAACTAAACGTAGGCCTATCTACTGGAGCAAAATTGATATTATTTGCCAAAAAAGTTCTTTGATACCAAATCTGCAAAAGAAAAAAAAAGGGTGAGGGGGCTTTAGCTTGACCACCTCTCGTGGCGTGTCATGAAGTGTTTCCAGGGTAAGCAGCATTAGTTTAAACCGTACCTGTGAATTTTTCCCACCCCTCAGTCGAACTATCATTGGTCAGGTATCAAGGGGAATGCGTTCTCATGTGAGGCATGCAGAGCAGAGCCTGTGTATGAGTGGTCAAATGGGGCCCAAGATCATATCATAGGGACAGATTTAACAAGGTATACTTCCCTTGCAACACATCACGACACGACACATTACATTACATTACATTACATTTGATCGCCCTAAACGAGGAAGGGCTAATAATGGCTATAATCTAAGAATGCACTTTTCCTCTGCTACAGTCGATATTTATCAAAACAACATCGAAATAATGTATTAAAGAGTGTAGACGTGACCTTGACATGAGTTCCACCCGCCATGTGGTGTGAGGGAGAGAGACAATAACCTGTTGATGTGGTCTAGAGACTGGCTACAGTCTGTTCATATTACAGTGGGTTTTTACTTGGATGACAGTTCAAAAATCATATGTTTAGGTTTTGGGTTGCCAACACTTGTAAAAGATCACTGTTTTGTTATAAATATTAAGTTTTTTATTATCTTTTATATTTTACATTTTAAATAACGTTAACTTAAGTTTTCTCATACTATTATATTACTTTTAATAATTTTCTTTTATCCAACTCGAAATAATATTTTAAACATAATTAAAAGTACTTATTCTTCGTTTTGGAACGTTATTGATTATGTTTAATATAGTGCTTACCTCAATACCTTTGAATACAGGCATCGTATTTACTTATAAAAGAGAAAATACTTGTATTTTTTTATATATAATAAATTATTTTATCGTATTTTTAAATATTCAACCGAATAAAATATTTGTATCCACGGCGTGGGTGCATCATTGTAAAAAACTTGTTTCCGTCATGTTCAACCACATGGTTTAAATTTGTCGGTCGCCATTTTGGAGCTATTTTCGTTAGACCTTTTGTGGAAGAGCTGTGAATTTATTTTTAAGTGGAATAAAACGATAAATAAAATTTGTGTCTGACCTCAAATAAATATATAAATAATATTGGCCAAAATTACTGTGGCTAACTATCACATTCATATATTACCATCTGTTTTCATTACAGTTATACAAAGTGATGGATGTCAGCTGTTAGCGTAGGGATATATCAGGGACTATTTCTAGTAACTTTTTGAGCTGTCATCAGAGTAAACTAAGATCGTGAATTAATTATAGATTGCTGCCTTGGGGTGATGCGCTGGCTAATGGAGGAACCTATGTATCCAGACACAGACAGCATGGTGAAGACAAATGTCGCCATCAACATTATCATCAAACTTGACTTTTATTTACCCATCAACTCAAAAATGTGGCTCTTACTATTCTGTTCCTTCTGTCTCTTTGCCTCTCTATCTTGAGGTAAATTCAGCCGGGGGAGGTTGGTACACCTGGGAGAGGTGTTGAAATACTCTCTCTATCTTGAGGTAAAAGCAGGCGGGGGAGGTTGTTACACCTGGGAGAGGTGTTGAAATATTCTCTCGCTCTCTCTCTCTCTGGCAAGTTCCCAATATCCCCTAATGGCCGGGTTCAGGAAACACCTCTCAAGTGTTTTAATGAACAACTGCCGAAAAATGAGCCTTCAACGTCGGGGTGCGGTAATTATAGTCCGGGAAGGTTGCCGGCGTGATGTGGTAATGGAGCTGCGCAGTTGCTCATTGCGCACACCGGGGTTGTAAGGAGGAGTGAGTGCCTGGTAATAATAGGGCGGGGATGTTGTACGTGGTCTGTATGGATGGACTTGACGGAGGGAAGAAAGCCTCAGTTGCTGGTGCTCATGGGAAGTGAACTATACTAAGCTGCAGTGTGTGAACTGACCGACGGTCATGGGACTGCACTAGTAAACTCTTCTCTCCCCCTCACTGTCCATTCGAACAACCACACACACAATAATGTCATCAAAGATTGAGTGTTTATTGGCTTTATTAAGGCAAGTTTGGTTTTTAAATGGGAGGAAATAAATGACTAGTACAGTCCTGTCAGTCGTTGATTACAACGATGTCCTGACAATTGCGCCCAAAGGGTCGAGCAGGTGGGCGACCCAGGTAGAGGTCAGCTTCGGAGTGATAATTGCGTACACCCTTGATTGAAGAGGGGGTGGGGGTTGTTGTTTGATTTTTTTTAAATTACTGCTGATTAACACAGAATTTTGTAATTTTTTTATATTTTATTTTTAAACAATCAGTTTTATTGTCAATTTTATTTACAACGATATTTCATTATTCATATCCCAGTACCTACTACAACTTCCAGAATAATGACAAGGATCTCAAACATTTGGCGATGTCTTGACTTTCTTCGTATTTAGTTATGGCTAGGTAAGGTTAGGTTAGGTTGGCGTGATCTGTAGGGGGGACCGATTTGACAAACCCTACTCCTTTCCTTCCCGCTCATACCTGGGGCTAGGCCAGAGGCATGTGCGCAATAGTCATATATTTATTGCAACAACACACGAGATGCCACGTTATATTTTGTGTGTGTGGATATTCTTACTTCTTTATATGGATAGAATATTGTAATCGTGAAAATTGTTGACCTCTTGATTGTGATGGATCTTGACGGATCCCGAACCCAAAAAAGTAGGTCTCACAATTCTGTATGTCTGCCTATACCTGGGGCTACATCCCAAACTGTTTGATGAATTCTGTTCTAGCTTAATATTTAGATTTCATATGGTTTATACCTCTAGGAGAAAAAATGGTATTGATTTTCGATAAAACTAAAGGCGCCGTAGTTTAATAGTGACTGATTTTTGAAAGTTTAAAGATTAAAACCATTCCTTTAACAAAGTCGTTTTAAAATGTTTATTTCTGAAACATTTTAATAGTAAATAAAGATGTATGTTTTAAAATAAATTGAACTTTGTTTAATGATTGATTATACCCTATTTAGGCTTATATGTGTATTTGAAAATGTTAAATGTTTAAAAATGGCTCTAATACTTTCGTTTAACATTCACATTTGAAGAGTAGTTCTTTCACATGATTATCAAAATAATATATGCTATCGTGTAACCCGAATGTGTAGTAATACGTGGTGCTAAAAAAAATACATACACATTGGTTTTTAAGTAAATTTATTCAAGGGCAGTTTATGCCTATAATAGACTATACGAGAAAGAGAGTACTTTGTATATTACCAATAATAATAATAATAATAATAATAATTATTATTATTATTATTATTATTATTAGCACCACGTCTTACTACCCATTCGGGTTATACGCAATTACGTTAATGTGTAAAGGTAGGGTGATTCTGAGATGAAATGGAGGACCTACAGTTTAACGTGGGATCCGAACCACGGTGGAGGCCTGGCATTCCACACACTCACAAGTTGTGACTAATGCACGTCTTGTTAGAGGTGAAGGAAGGGTTTGGCAATAAGGTAAATCTGTGCCAGGACCGAGGATTGAACCCCGGACCCCCAGCACATAAATCTGACACCTTACCCCTAGACCGCCAGGTCACCTGACAATTTATTAATACGGACGAGTGATCACAAATGCTTTCAATCCCATGTCATTAATAGGTACTCTTCTTCATTTATTCTATCAAGTGTTGAAATGTTGACGCTCTTGCACTCGGTCGAACCACATGGAACCCCCTCCAGAGATCTGCTCGTGAAATTAACATCTTTCAACAACGACTGATGTTGTTGGATGGACTGAACCAGAGAATCTTGAATGTGTTATCCGGTAGTTTTAAGTAAACTACCCTTAGTCTAAAGGCCAGTTTCATAGTCAAGTTTAGTACGCCTCAAGTGCGGCGCTACACTAAGTTCATGACGACACCTACCTAAATCAGAATGGAATGGGCCAGTTTCCTATGCGAGAACGGCCCATTCCATTCGAGTTTAGGTAGGTGTCGTCTTGTACTTAGTGTAGCACCACACTTGAGGNGAGTTTAGGTAGGTGTCGTCTTGTACTTAGTGTAGCACCACACTTGAGGCGTACTAAATTTGACTATGAAACTGGCCCTTAGTCTTAGATATAGAATCACTATCACTATTTCCCCTGGAGGGATGTATAGCCATTACATATAAATATCAGGTTTGGACGAAATACATGTTACAGTTTGGGCTGTAGATGCTGGTATAGACAGACAGAATTGTAAAACGTACTTTTTGAGTTTGGGAGCACATAAAACGTGGAGATCCATATTATTCTCGAGTTGGAAAATGTTAAGATTACAATGTTTTCTCGTTGAAAAGTAGATATCTGTTAGAGTGCGAGTGCCAGCAGTATATTTTACTCCATGTTCCCTTCAGTTTTTAAGTTGCGATGACCTTTCTTTAGGCCGTTGACGTCAGTGATTGTTCAAACACAACGACACAACTAAACTGTTAGATATGTAAAGAACTTCATTAATGATTCAAAGTTTATTTTATATGTGAATTTGTAATGTTTCTTTCTACTAATCTATATCTCTAGTTAATTTGTATATTGTCTTTGAATAATGTGCTGACTGCGTTTGCATTTCTAGGTTTCAAGGGAGGCAGCACTTTGCTGCAAACTAAGTGTCGTGAGACAATTTTAATCGATGGAATCTAAATTTGTTGTTTCATGTTGGCACAATTTTCCGTTGATGTTTTGATTGATTGGTGGGTATTAGTTTCGTCTTATCTGGTTTTCCGTTAATGTTTTTATTGGTTGGTGGGCACTAGTTTCGTTTTATTGGGTTTTCCGTTTATGTTTTATTGATTGGTGGGCACTAGTTTTGACTTATCTGGTTTTTCTTTAGCGATTTGATTAATTTGTGGGCACTAGTTTCGTTTTATCTGGTTTTCCGTTTATGTTTTGATTGATTAGTGGACACTAATTTTGTTTTATCTGGTTTTCCTATGTTTTGATTGATCGGTGGGCACTAGTTTCGTCTTATTTGGTTTTCCGTTGATGTATTGATTGTTTGGTGGGCACTAGTTTCGTCGGGGATGTTCGGGCTCAAATCTCGCCTGGGTGTTCTTAGTTATTATATTATAATTTGTTTATCAATCAACATTCACACAAATGTGGGTACATTTCCTCCAAATGATACCTCCCTCCTTTCAACTTGAAAGTGTCGGGGCTGCACGGATGCAGATCTAGAGAATGAATTAAGAATAATGTGTGGGATGTGATGTATAGAAGTATGTAAACGTTTGTACTCCTTTATAAGTTATATATATATATATATATAGGTCTGTAAACGTTGGTACTCCCCTTTAAGCGATATATAGAGGTCTGTAAATGCTTGTATTTCATTATAAGCGATACATACAGGTATGTAAACACCTGCACTCCTTTATAAGCGATAAGAAGAGGTATGTAAACGCTGGTACTTCCTTATAAGCGAACCATAGAGGTATGTAAATGCTTGTACTTCCTTATAAGCGATACATAGTGGTATCTAAACACTTGTACTCCTTTATAAGAGAAAAGGAGAGGTATGTAAACGTTGGTACTTCCTTATAAGCGATACAAAGAGGTACATAAACACGTGTACTCCTTTATAAGCGATACATAGAGGTATGTACACGCTGGTACTTCCTTATAAGCGATATATAAAGGTACATAAACACTTTTACTCCCTTATAAGCGATACAAGTAGCTAGCACGACCACCTGTCACAGGTCAGGATTGGTTGAATTTGGTCACGTGGCTATGCCCCCTCGCTCCCTGATTGGCTTTTGGTTTCCCCCTCCCCTCCTCTTGACACCCTCTCCCTCCTCCTGACCACCCTCTCAACTCCTGACCACCTTTCCAGTGTTCCAGACATGTTGGTTCTTGTTCCAAACATGTTGGTACTTGTATTTTCTTATTTTATTTGTTTTTTATGTATGCTCATTGCTTTTTTAATTGTGCTCAATAGTTATTTATGTATGTTCATTGCTTTTTTATTTGTAATCATTGGATATTTATGTCTGGATATGATTGGAATGGGACGTTGGCGTTTATTTATTTATTGGCGTGCAGTCCATGGCGTCGGGCACGGCACTGGCATGGAGCACGGAGCTCACCTGACGGCAAAGTAGCTAAGAGTGTGATAGATGGTTCCGCCTGCCTTGAGACCCCTTTCACTTCCCCTCACTACCCCTCCTTAGAAGTATGTGTCACAACCCCCTTACCCATCCCCCTATGTGGTAATGGGTTTTCCCTGATGACAGGTGCCAGTTAGGCGGGTCGACAAGACATGTCGGGACACGACCTTGAATGATGTTGCAATGGGTTTTTCCCTGATGACTGGTGCCAGTTTGGTGGCTCGACTAGACAGGAATAGATCGTGACCTTGAAACCGTGAGCTAGGTCATTGGCTTTGGTAACCCACCCCTCGGCAATGGGTTTTTCTGGTGTCGCAATCCTCACCCAGCCTATATGTGGTAATGGGTTTTCCCTGCTGACAGGCGCCAGTTTGGCAGGTTGGCAAGACAAGTCGAGTCATGACCTTGAATGATCTCGCAATGGGTCTTCCCTGATAACTGGTAAGTACCAGTTTGGTGGCTCGACAATACAGGAATATAACGTGACCTTGAAACCGCGAGCTAGTACAAGAGCTCATTGCTCCTGTTCATGTTTGGTGAAAGTTTGACGGCTCGACAAGTCGAGATTCCTATCTACGTGTGAAGGGGATGGAAAGGTTTGGCGTGAATAAAACGTCATTACAAAACATTAAATATTAAGCATTAAAGGTTTTATCACATATAATAATGGTTTCACAGACATAATACACAATATTTAATATACACTTTTACAGGAATGCAGCATATATCCGTTCATACGTTTTTCTACAGTGTCTCTTAAATTCATTGGTAAAATTGTTTTTAGTTCACAATCCAGCATGTAATAGTCCAAACCGATGACTAGACATGTATAGTAGGTAGCATTTTTAAGGTCCAGGTTTCTGATGTGCGTTTCCACCGTAGACTGTTCGAGATCGATGACATCTGCTGATTCTGTTAGCGTGTCACATACATCCACGATGAGTGTATCGAAAAAATCGTTGGAATAGCGTGCGAAGGGTGTCGACCACATATCCCGTCGGTTGACGGTGACGTCGATGAGGTCCCATACATCACAAAACGCGCCCAGATAGGTGCTAGATAGGTGACCAATTTGAGTCCGGTGTCTTGTTTCTCGCTTATGACGGCCATACGGTCACCGCACCTGAGTCTCAAAGAGATTTCATGATTATTCAGACTAATCTTCTGAGGATGTTGCGTGTTGCTGAAAAACTTTGATATGGCTAACTTGTAGCTGCTCAGTTCTTGCCTCTTTTTACAGTTAAACATCGCACAGCTCTCTCCGTAATTTTCTAGCTGAACATAGGGCGTTAAGTTGTTCTTGACGCTCATGCAAACAATCGGCGCTAACTCCGTGATCCTGGAGACGTCCTAACAAAGCATTGATTTGTTCCTCGAGCCAGTTTTGAGCGTCATGATCGTTCTCTGGCGTCCCTAACTGTATGATCAATTCACGCCCGACATAAAAAAAAACCGCTTTAATTGCTTATTTCTCTCCTCGACAATTCGAAGAGGGACGCCTTGGAACAAAGCTCCACCAACCGGGTTTATCGGGCCCCTAATTCCTGTCTGGGGTGCTGAAGATGATCCGGCCGTCGCCACTGGTTGATAAAGGACCGTGGCCCCGTCTGCATCGCCGAAGCTTGGGCTTGAGCCCTGACTCCCTGGCACGGAGGTGATGCTGCTGCTGATTCAGGGTGAAGGGGGGACACGGCCGGTGGCGGCGCCGGAATACTGTCTCCCGGGAAAAAATCGCCATCCAATTGAACTAAAAAACACAAAAGCATAAACACTTGAAATATAATTATTTTCTGCAAACTTACGCGTTAAAATGATACCGCAAAATATAATATGTTGTTATAATTGCTTTAACTGATACCCATATTTGCAATGTGTGAATAATAAATACAGTCCATGGCAGTTAATTTATCACTATGAGAGGCTAAATCTACATTTTCAGCCGTGTTGGGAATCAAACCCTGGATCTTTCACAAGGTATGTGTAATAAATACAGTCCATGGCATTTTATTTATTACTATAAAAGTTTAAACCCAAATTTTCATCCATGCCGGGAATCGATTGCTGAACCCTTCATAAAGTGTGCGGTTAATAAAATACACTCGAACACTAGGACAGCTACAAAATACAGTCCAGCGTGGTTAAACATACATTTTCACCCTTGCCAGGGTATCAAATCCGGGAGCCTTGGCTCAACAAACCAATATATAGGTGTTTTCTTTCTTTTTTAATAATCGGCTAAAGCAACAATATAATTTCCCCTCTTAATTATTATATATATTATATTTGAATGCCTGTGTACTTAAAACAGATTTTAACACTATATCTAAATTACCCTCGTTTTAAAATCATATAATTGGGTAGCAAAGCGCAAATTTATCATGTACAAAATACAGTCCAGGGCAGTTAATTTATCACTATGAAAGGTTAAACCTACATTTTTACCCCTGCCATGGAATTGAACCCTGGACCCATGCATCAACAAAACATATATATATGGTTTTTCTTTCTTTTTAATAATCGGCTAAAGCAAAAATATAATTTCCCCGGTTATTTATTATGCTAGTATATACTTAAAAAGATTGTAACACTAGATCTAAACTACCCCCACATTTTAAAATCATATTATTGACCAGAAAAGCGCAAAAAAAATTGTCTCTAAATTGAATTGCAATGCCATCTGTTATTTTTCTAAGTAACTAAGTTTACCCACAAAATGTTTTCGAATCTAAAATGACTTGCAATGCCATCTGTTATTTCGACAAGTAACCGAGTTTAATACACCGCGCTAACGATTGAAGAAATCTAGCTTTAAATAAAGTAATGGGGGAAAACATATCTTACACAAATTTGGTAAAAATATATATTGATGTTATAAAGTAATTGTAATGGTCCGAATTAAGTTTTAGATTTAAATAAAACCATTTAATTGATATCCGTTACTGTTTTCTAGTATAAAGCACAGGTTACTTTTTTATTCATAAAATGTCAAAACTAGAACATCCACAAACCCTGTCTGCTGGCTGATAATTTATCAAAGCAACCTTTTAACCGCGTCAGGAATCGAACCCGGTACCAATAATTTGGTATACAGACATGCTATCGAACGAGTTAAGGCTACGGCCGAATGTTGATCCAGCACAATGCAAACGTGACTAACACATGAATTATAATTTTCTCTCTTTTGGTTAAGCTTAGGAATGAGCTGTTGACAAAGGTGTAGTAGATATGCGGCCAAACAACGGTAGTTTGGGGGAAGAGAGCGCGCAAATAACTCTTGCGTAATAAACTGTCTAATTCCAAACTAGTGGCTATAGTATAGTTACTTGTAGACGGTACTAAAATATAGAATGGCAAACTTACATATCAGCTGGTCTATCATGTCCAATTCACCCCAAACATCAGGGATATCATTTCCAGTAGCGTCAGTAGGGCTCTGAGGGGTGGCGACTGGTGGCGGGGTGAAGGTGGTGGCGCTGGATTGAGCACCGACCGCATCTAGGAGGTCGATGCCCACCACCGCATCTAGGAGGTTTATGCCCAACGCCGTATCGTCTGTCTCCAGGGGTGGTGCCCGTACTAACGCTGTTAAACCTTATGCGGGCGCTACGTGCTCCCTCAGGCCTGTATACAGCTCGTACGGATCCCAGTATTCTGAAATTAAATAAATATATAATAATTACGATAGTGGTGGAAAAACACTGACATTTCTCTAAAATCTAAAGCAGGACGCTAATTACCCATGGACCAGTCGCCATCCGCCAAACAAATTCCGTCCTCGGTAAAAAAAACTCCAACGTGTTCTGGTTATCTGCCTCCACCGGTTGAATTACCGAAGCCGCGGGTTCGTTTTTTTCTTGAAAATCAGTCAAAGAAGCAAATACCGCTGTGTACTAAAGACGTAATAAGCGCTAGCTCTCTCGCCGAGGATTGACGTCTTTCTCCAGTGCTCCGGCTAGAGGGATCCAACAGTGCAAGTGTGGGTATACATCTCGCCCTGTGACGGAAGGGGGTAAGGGGGTCGAGTCTCTGCAAGGTCGACAAACGCTAATTACTTTTATATATACAAACCCTATATTGTTGTGCCAAAAGTCCTGGGTTTGAATCCAGTATCCAGGTGTCAATAACGAGTAGGCATAAATAATATCTTTGGCCGTTTTCACATTTCAACCCAGCGCAGATGATGCTACATCACTAATTTTATTATTCTGTCTCTCTCTCATTCGGGCAAAGATATCCAGATGGTGTTGGAGGGTTCAAATTTCAATGACGCGCAAATTTGGATACACATCTCGCTCTGTGACATAAAGGTTCAAGTCCCTTAAAGGGCAACAAACGCTAATTACTTCACATTTCAAACCCTGGCAAATGCTGTTACACATTTCACCTGGTCAAAATCAGCTCTTATCTCGCGTCTATCCCAAGAGATTAGTTTGAATCCCTGTCGCGCGTGTGTACCGAGGCCGGCTTCCTCCCTCATCATTCATCTCTTGTGCCCCTGACTGGTAGTAAGACGCAGTTCTAAATAACGATAAGCTTAACTTCGTGGCTATTAGCGGGGGAGGTAGGGAGTATTAAATTCATGTCAACCGTGTCACTCTGCCTTCACACAAATGCTGCTACATTTTATATCTTCCTCAGCCCTCATATTACTTAAGAATTGATACAGTTATATATTATTTCGTCAAAATATATTTGCGAACATTAAATTCAAGTTACTCAATTCAATATTACCTATGAATTAATGAAAGAGTTGTATGTTACTCCGACAAAATATAGTTGCGAACATTACATTATTTTTTCTGTTGTTATAAGTGGCTTTAAGAATAAAACGTTTGTTTTCACTTTATACTTGGGTATCAATCTATCGTCACAATGCATTGTATACTTGCATCGATGGTCGCATAGTTTAAGTCGTCATTAGACGGTCGGTGATCGACGTTTGAAGAAAATGCGTATACACATTCTACCTGGTCGACCGGCAAAATGGCGGGGGTGCAGGAAGTACGACCGTTCTAAAGACATTAGCCGTGCTAAAGATATCGAGGTTCGAATTCCGGTGTGCACGCCGTCTAGATATAAGGCTCATCTAATTCTGGCGGGGGTTGGGGGAATCGAATCCTTGATCCCAGAGTTGTCATTAGAAAGCACATCTGAACCTGTGGCCTTAATAAGGCCACGACCGAAGCGGCAAGCAGCCTTGGGGGAGAGAGAAAAGCACAGATGAACCAGCGACCTTCAGAAGGCCGCTACCGATGTACCAAGCTGCCTTGGGGTCTTCAGCTAGGGTCGTGTTCACTCTCTTTCAACATTTAAAATAAGCTAGTTTTGTTGTGACATCAAATTTCCACCATGAGCGGGTCTGACCCCCACTGACTTCACGAAGAGAAGGAAATGATGAAGTGAGGGGTTGGTTTGGGGTGAAGTGAAAAGCAGTCCAACAGAGTGAGGGAGCAGTCACTGTAACTTAGCTCTTTCTGTGCCGTGGCAATGTAAAGAGGGGTAGTGAGGGGAAGTGAAAGGGGTCTCAAGGCAGGGGGAACCATTTCTCACACTCTTCGCAACGCTGCCGCCAGGAGAGCTTCGTGCTCCGTGCCGGTGCCACGCCCGACGTCGAGGACTGTACGCCAATAAATAAACTCCAACGTCCCATCCCAATCCTATCCAGACATAAATAAGCAATGAGCATACATAAAAAAACAAATAAAACAAGAAAATACCAGTTTGGAACACTGGAAAAGGGTTCAGGAGGAGGGGAGGGGGAAAACCTACAGCCAATGAGAGCGAGGGGCGTGGTCACGTGACCAAATTCAACCAATCCTGGTCTGTGACAGGTTGTCGTGCTAGCTACTGATACATAGAAGTACATAAACACTTGTACTCTTATAAGGGATACATACAGGTACATAAACACTTGTACTCCTTTATAAGCGATATATAGAGGTCTGTAAACGCTGGTACTTCCTTATAAGCGATGTATATATGTACATAAACACTTATACTCCCCTATAAGGGATGCATACAGGTACATAAACACTTATACTCCCCTATAAGGGATGCATACAGGTACATAAACACTTGTACTCCCTTATAAGGGATACATACAGGTACATAAACACTTGTACTCCCCTATAAGCGGTACATAGAGGTCTGTAAACGCTGGTCCTTCCTTATAAGTGATGTTTAGATATACATCAACACTTGTATTCCCCTATAAGTGATACATAGAGGTATGTAAACGCTTGTATTTCCCTATAGCTAGCTGTAAATCGATCAAACACTGCTCCTGTGAAATAAAAAGTAGTTCAACTCCACAACGTTTAGACAAGCTGTAAGTTATATTTGAACTTCACAACGACAGTTGCATTTAATTAAAGTTTTATTTTTCCTTGTTTAGATGTATTTCTTTAAGCCATGTTCTACCATGATATATTCCTTCTCGCAACCGGAAGTAGCCCTCACAAGGACATGCATGGTTCAAGTATGGAAATGAAGACTCCGCATGTGTCCGTGTGAAGTTGTAGTCCTACATGTGATCATGACGTAGCGTGAGGCTGCATGCACACATTTCTCGGCCGAGGGTCCCTGGTTGACTTCCACTGGCGCGTTAAATCTGTTAATGACTCATTCGTGATGGTAGGGATGACGAGTATAGTTTGAGAGGAAGTGCACTCACATTAGCTTGGGAGGAGATGGGTGAATACATTAGAAGAGGGGGAGGGGACACAGAATGAACCCATTTTCGGTTAAAATTAGACCAACTTCGGTGGTTGTGTGGTCAAATGTGCTACTCTCGCAGTAGACTAGACTGCCGATGACAGGGAGATTGAGGTTTGAATCACGGTCGGGTGTACTAAGATTGGTTTTTCTAAAATTGTTTTCCCCTCTACCTCTACGCAAATGCGGGTACCCTTTCTATAAATATATCTTTCTCATATCTAAAACCGTTAGCTTAGTTAGCCAACATAAGCATATATCTCGGACGGGTAGTAAGAAGTGGTGCTAAAAAATGTTAAAAACGATAGAAAATATTTGGTTCCGAATGAACAACCCGATTAACATGATAGCGTAATTAGCCCTAAAAGTGGTGGTTTAGGTTCTAATATATGTATCCATTTCCTGAAACGTTGGTAACACATCCAGGCCTAGTAACAGAAGTAAGAGAAGTAACATAAATATAGTCTGATACGGCTAGGACTGGGGAGGTAAGACCCACTACATTACAAAGTGGAGCCAGTTGACCTGGTTGAGGAAAGTTAGGCCTGATGGCGCTATCAGGCTAATTACCTGGCTAAGTCACGAGCCGCCAGAGTGTCATTCAGGGTAATTAAGTTAGAGCTAAGTGGATCGGGGACCCGCGCAATCGATTCCGTAAAAGCTTTTGACTGCTTTGTTGTCCTCCCCCCCTCCGAGCGATATGGACGATAACTATTAGGTCTGCGACTTCCTCCCGGTTTTAAAAGCAGTGATAGTGATCACTGTGTTGTGTCCGGAACCCCTATATTCTCTCTGATTACCTCCTGGAGGGTCTTCCTTCGAGACTGATTGCTAGGAATACTGGCTCGTTTTCCAACGACAACACAAAAAACATGTTAATTACGGTCAACATTGGCAACATGCAACTATATAATATGTATCGTTGCAGAGCACATTCTTTCGCGTATGAATACATGTACGCAATGGTTCTAGCTATCCGCTTCCTCTAGTCCGGAACATATGACTTTAATTAATAAAAGGGCTAAGGATGAGGAAGTGAATTTATAATATAAAGGTGTCCCCAGTTGCGGGGAGGTAGAATGGGAAACAATTGATTAAAAATCATCTTTAGTACATCCGACTGGGACTCGAACTCGATCGTCTCGTCATTGACCACTTTTTAAATTGTAGGCGAGGATAAGCTTGAAATACCCCAAAGTCGAAAAGTAGGTAAAGATAAGGTTTTTGTTGTCAGATAACACTACTTCTAATTGTCAAACTGTCCATTAAGTGCATTCAGGTAAAGATAAAACCAGGTCAACCCCAGGAAATTACTTCATGCTGACATAGCGCGCTTTATCTCTGCTTACGTTGTAGACAGATACGTATCCCCAAGGGGAAAAGGGGGGGGGGGCTCAAGGAGCTGAATACCCTCCCCCTTGAAATCTAAACAAAAATTAAAAATTATTTTAAAAAGATAAAGAACTATAACATTATCTTGAAATAACATCTTGTCTTGTAGTAATAATTACTAATTCAAAATGCAGCAGTAATTAATTTCAGTTTCAATTTTTTAACCGGACTACTTTGAATGACTTTGAATAGAAAATGTATTAGTTTTTATAAAAATGTATTTAAAATTTTCTGGTGACCTTGTAGTTTAGGGGTAAGGTGTCGGACTTCTGTGATGGGGGTGCAGGGTTCAATCCTTGGTCCCGGCACAGTTTTATCTGATTGCCAAACCCTTTCTTCACCTCTGACAAGACGTGTAATGGTTCGGATTCCACGTTAAACTGTAGGTCCTCTATTTCATCTCACAATCACCCTACCACTACACATTAGCGTAAGTGCGTAATAGCCCGAACGGGTAGTGAGACGCGGCGCTAATAATTATAATAATAATAATAATAATATAAAATTAGAATATTTTCGATTAAAAGTCGTAATAAATATATCAATTATTAGTGAATGGAGAAATGGGTCTATATCAATATATTTGTGTACGAAATGTTGATACGTTTTTCTCTTCGTGCATGTCAGATCAGTCCGCCCCCCTCCACGCTGTTTAGTCTTGAGATGACCCTCGTCGAGCATTAGCTATATGAAGAATGAGCCTCCCTCGAAAGAAGATTCTGGATACGTGCCCGGTTGTAAATGTGATGTAATCACTGGCCAGTATCGAAATACCCTTAAATATTTCATAAAATATATCAAAAGAGATAGATTTCAGATATGCTTTGTTCATGAGCTATCAAAGCTGTTTCGAAGTTTCGCACCACCTAATATTTTGAAATAATACGGTGTCGTAATAAACACTTTGTTCAAACTATTTACAAAACTATCTTATTTGGTTTCAGTTTTATTTTGAAAAGCCGTAGATCAGTGTGTGATTAGCAGGAAGCTTGTAGCTGCTGTGCTCATGAGCAGTGCTAGTATGACGTGACCGACATTCATTCACAGCAAGGTTCTTATAAAGACAGGTCAAGCCACGCTTCCCTCTCTGTTACGTGATGGGACCTCTATTCAAACTCTGACAAAAACTATATAATATATGGGGAGCTATTAAATTCCCGCTCAGCTGCTCATCTAATTACCTTTAATACCCCCTCCCATCACCTTGTCTCTTAATGAGCCTAATTATCTTCAGTCGGTGCAAGTCACTCTGTCAAACCTCAACAATAACAAGAAAGTAATAAAAAATACATAAACGTACTTGCGTTTAAAAAACTTATTGTGAGTTTTTTGTTTGTTTGAGCACTCATAAAAGTTGATGTTTTAAGATTTCTACATTTGACGCTCGCGGTTAGGATGAGTTGCTGTTGCTTTATTGTTCAACTTTGTAGAGAAGTAATCTACTCGAGACTGTGCGAAAAGGTTGAGCTACTGTAAACACAATGTTGCACAATTCGTTAAGGAGATAGATTACCTCGTTTGCGTAAGAGGTCAAATGTGATGACCATCTTGTCTGGTCAGGGAGACTGACTACAGCTCTAGAGGACCATATTGTTTGGTCAGGAATACTGGCTACAGGTCTAGAGGACTATCTTGTCTGGTCAGGAAGACTTACCACAGGTCTAGAGAACCATCCTGTATGGTCAGGGAGACTGAGTACAGGTCTAGAGGACCATCTTGTCTGGTCAGGAAGACTTACCGCAGGTCTATATGACCATATTTTCTGGTCAGGAAGACTTACCACAGGTCTAGAGAACCATCCTGTTTGGTTAGGGAGACTGAGTACAGGTCTAGAGGACCATCTTGTTTGGTCAGGGAGACTGACTACAGGTCTAGAGGAGCATCTTGTTTGGTCAGGGAGACTGACTACAGGTCTAGAGGAGCATCTTGTTTGGTCAGGGAGACTGACTACAGGTCTAGAGTACCATCTTGTTTGGTCAGGGAGACTGACTACAGGTCTAGAGGACCATCTTGTTTGGTCAGGGAGACTGACTACAGGTCTAGAGTACCCTGGTTACATCCTTTCAGGATTCAAATTACGAGTGGGTGTACTGGGGTTAAGATTTCATAAACGGTTTGCTGCTTCTGGACTGAATCTGTCCCTCGCTATATTATTATTATTATTATTATTATTATTATTATTATTATTATTATTAGCACCACGTCTTACTACCCGTTCGGGTTATAC